>JAQGBH010002652.1:0-23326 GCA_034698265.1 Sminthurinus aureus
TTTATTTTGCGTAGTTTTTAGTTTAAAGTACATGTTTTTTCATCGCGAAATATTCAAGTTCAAAATTTTGACCATTGCCCGTTTATAGTGAACTAAGTTCGTTATATGGGTATAACGAACATTTTTTATAACGAACCAAATCTCTGTCTCCCTTGAGGGTTCGTTATATCGGGTTTTCAGTGTAGTGCCTTTTTGCCTCTCCACTTTAACTTTAACTTTTCCATATTTATTTATAGCTTATGATATTATGTAAAAAGACTTGATACAATAAATATGCACAATACACATGTATTATGTATATTTCTACGATGTATGGTCGAGTTTTGAAAGCACAAAAGTAGCATGAAAATCAACAATATTTCTAGCTCTGTCATCTTTTTAGACGGGTTTAACGTTTAACATGCACGCACATGCACTTACCTTCAGCTTACTTAATAACATGAGATTAGCCGCCTGCTTGCTGTTTGCCGTTTTTTGCACAGATAGTTTCCTATCTGTTGGTAGTTGCTACTAAAACGAGAAGAAGATTTGCACGAGAATGGATGAAGGAGAGATCAACATTTACATGTGAATGTATAATATACCCGAGTTTCGTACTTGTATTGTTTATAGTTTGTACATCAAGCTATCTTATTTGTTATTGGTATGTTCGTAGTTCATAGTAGATTCTAGATTCTGCATTCAACTACACAATGTATAGTATAATATTACTACTAATACTGCTACACTGTAGGAAGCGACAATGTTTAAACGGGGAAACTGGACCAAGGTCTTATGTGATTTGCCTTATTTCTCTGTTTGTTCTCCTTGTGCTTGTGTTTCTATTCTTATTTGTATCTGTATCATATCCAGAGCAGAAACCCCAGTGAAAGGTCTGGCACTGTCATCATATCATATGATTCTGATTGGTCTATAAGGCCAATGTGAACTTTGTATGAAACTGGAAAATGTCAAAGCATAAGCAAATGCTCCGTAGCTCCATCCTCAATCCGTGTACATTGTACATATATACCTAATAGCAAGTAGTAAGATCATGAGCCAGTGTGTGTAATATTTTATGTAGTTCATGTGCAATATATAATATGTAATATGTTATGGGTAATAGGACTACGTGTGTTATGTCTTATGTTACATACATAACTGTAACAAATAACGAGCCGCGTCTCTGGTCTCTAGTCTCTCGTCTTTGTGTATCAAGAATATATAATGTAGAATAATATCACATTTCTTTACGCTACAAGATATAATCCATTTATAATCCATTAGAAAATTAATAGATTGTGCAAGTCACATAATACAGACAGATTATACAGTATGCAGTACACAGTGTATAGTATATAGGCACGAGGCATAACGCTAAAGGTTTTAGTTTTAGCCTGAACGCTGAACACTGAACGCCTCTGAGGAATAAACAAGAACAAGAGAATCCAAAATCCTTTGAAATTCTGTATGACGTACGTTAACATTTAACATGGAAAATACAAAGGTAAAACTGGATAACTGATGTAACTAGATATAATAATAGTAATCAGTGTGTTTGGAGTTTTGAGCTTTGAGTTTTGATGAATTTATGTACAAAATAAATAAAAAATATGTACTTTAAACGCTGCATGATGGAGAATCTGAACTAAGAACTATCTATATAACATGCTGCATAAAGTGCATACAACTTGGATCTTATTTTATTACATGGAAAAAGAGTGGATCGGTGGTCAGACGACCAAGACGAGAATTTGGGATCAAATATCGACGATCTACATGTGTATAATGTATACATTTACTTTGCACTATGTAAAGAGTGCAGACAAATGCAAACATAATCTGATTTCTAAATTCAAATGTGAATCCGTACGTTGTATAAATGCATAGATGATAGATGCATAAGTGTTTGCTATATGATACACATTACACATGTAATATTGTTGTATGCTGTATGTTGTAGCGTTCGTGTGTATAAAAATATCTGTGCATATTTTATGTATATATTGGTAGAGAGTAGAGAGTAGAGCGTACAGAGTAGAGAGCATACTTGTTTCGTACATACCGTGAAGGAGTTAAAGAGGAGAGAAAAAGAACCAAGAAAGAAAGAGAACCAAGGTCGTCATCGTCATCTTGGAAAATTAGGGACGCTCCTCAAATCTCATTGTACATGTATAATGTGTACATACCTATCACATATGTATATTATGCATTATACATAAACATACTACTACACAGCACACACTTTACTTTACACATCCAACATCCATGATGCATTATGCATAAGAATAAGTAATAGTTCATATTCACACACACATACACATCGTAAATGCACCACACATATCTACGTATCATACCATAAATTTAAAGATCCTTTCCTTTTCTCAGAAACACTCAGATGCTTAAATTGACTTTGCTAGATATGTGTGCACTTTTACATTCTATATTCTATATATATTTATATTACTTACCTTGGGCTTGGTTTAGAATTTTTGGTGTGTAGAGTGTAGAATGCAGAATCAAGGCACGTTGTGTATTTGATATGATATAATACGAATAAGAATAATTATCATGATTCTTAAAGCACATTATACATTAGATCTTTGAAGAATGGAGAGCGAAGAGATATGGTTTGTCTATCTACTATCTCTACATACTACATATTGCATATACAGATAATATTATTTATGTATACTTAATTCTAAATTCAAAGATACATAATATATTATATTATATTATAGTATAAAAGAATCGCTTTGTGTGAGCAACAACATCAACTCATTTCCATCTACAATCTACAGTGAAATTGCTGATCTATTTATGAGCATTGAGTATTGAGTATTGAATATACTGCGGTCTCCGTGTGTACATGATAACATCTCTCATCTTTTTTCCTACTCCTCCTCTTTAAAGATAAAACAGATATGTGATTTTGAATGTGCATAAAAGCAATATAACATATACAATACATAGCTACAGCTTTATATAACCTGTAAGATGCTTAAATATATTCTTTCTACAATGAAAACAAATATGGCTAGGTGCAATGATGTGCAATGTACACGTATTTAATTACAGTGTGTAGTATGTATAATACACAGGGAAATAAATGCAAAAGTTTATCCTTCTTCTATATTCTGCAGTACAAAAGCTATCCTACTAGTAAGACATTAGCTACTTTTGTATAAGAATTCGGTTGTGGTAAAAGGAACTAAAGAAAAGGAAACAACTGCATCAGTATATCCTACATCCTACGCCATAGTATCTTCAATAATGAATAATGAATAGTGGTTCATAATAAACATGGAATGGAAAGGACGAAATGAAATGGATTCAAGTCTCCAAAGAAGAAAAAAGGAAGAATGGTACCTGCTGAACTGCTGCATTACTGCATATCTTTGGACGCTGGATTCTAGACTCTGGGCATTACACACAATGATACTACTCTGATCTCTGATTCATGTAGCATGTAGCATGTAGAATGAAGTAAAAAGAAATAGTTTTCTTCGTCCCTTTGTCTCGTGCATCGTGCATCGTGCTATGCACTGCGTACATGCATTCCTTTTGTATGCATATATGGTTAGTAGTAGTTACGACTTACCCTTGAACAAAAAAGTGTAGATAAATTGTCCAGAGTCAAAAGAGGAGAACCCTTTAATAGTTTTTCTTCATACCAACTTCTGTCTGACTCCAATATCTAGACTCGAGACTCCAGCATCCAGCATCCAGCATCTAGAATCTAGAATCTAGAATCTAAAATGTAGAATCAGCTCCATTCCAAAGTCTCAGATCTCAGAACGTCGCCAGTTCTGCTTTGAGTTTCGAGCTTTGAGCTCCCAACTTGGATGACTACACACATTTATCTCACTCACACTTTCCATTGTTATCTTATTATCCATTATTGTACAATCATTGTGTATTTTGGGTATTGTGTGTCCCTTTGATTTGATTTTACTTTACTGTTGTAACAGAATATCCTATATCCTATATCGTGTTTTATATATGTCGGAGCTTCTTCCTTTTTTTATCTCTATTGCCCTGAAATTCCTTTGAGAGTCAATTCAGTTTCTCAGTTTTCCGTTTCTCCTGTAACCTGTAACATATTTATTTTAAGATAAATAGTACAACACAGAACATGAAAGACATATTTCCACATTGTTACTTTTAAACTTTTAAAGTAGAAATAAAAGAGTTTGACTGGAAGAGACTTACTGGAAGCTCGTCGGAAAGAAATGGAAAGTGATAGTTTGAAAGTTTGAAAATATTCACTGTTGATCTTTGTAGTGGATTTGTTGTGAATTACGAATTATAAATTGTGTATACTGTAACAGATCCCATATATAGGAAATGGGAATTATTTATATGATTTTTAATTTTCATACTGTTCTGATTTCTTGATTTGAGTGCTACTTGATACGTGATGAACGAGGAATTCAACGTGTAGCATCCGAGTTTAGAGTTTACCACGAGATAGCCAATGTGGCAATCAGCTGTTTCTCTACTGACTGCTGTCTGCTGTCAAATCACAAGAGGAAGAGGAAGTGTCTCTAGTAACTAGTACCTACGCAGTACGCACCGTCCACTATATTTTATACGCACTCGACTCACCATACACCACACAAGTACAACTTGGACGGTATGTACAACGTAAAAGTAAGCTGTTTTTATAATATGATTTATAATATGAAATAATGAACTTTCAATATCAATATTCAATCCATCAATCAGTCAAGGAGTAACTCATGCTAAATTTATTTTTTACCTCTCACCTCTCATCACCCACATTCAAAGTTCAAAGCATTTCCTCCTACCATCAACTTGTACCTTGTAACTTGTATGACAAGTTACAAGTATAAAGTATAAAGATTAGTAGAGAAATCTGTGATTGAAGTTTGAAGCATTAGAATTTAGAATGAGCTGGAAATATTCTGGTCGGGAAAGGAGAGAGGAGAGTGATTGCAAATTTCCAGTGTAGGCGATTCTTGTATTTAAATTTGATTTTTGATTTTTGACAGTCTTCTCATGTTTGTGGTTTATGGTGTGGAATTCAAATCCAATTGATTATCAATTATCATACAAATGGCGAATGGTTTTATATATGTATGTTGGATTTTATAGGACTTTACTTAATGCTTGTTGTTGTTCATTGTTCATACTTCGTACTTGGTAGTTCATTGATAGTTTAGACAGCATTGAATCTTGAATCTTAATAATTTGCACACTCACACTCACATTTTTATTCCTCTTTGGTCTATTTCTACTTTCTAGTTTCTAGTTCAAATACATTCAATAATAAATCCTTTTGATTTCTGACTCCTGACGGCTAGAAACTACGAATTCAAAATCCAAAAATCAAAGAAACAAAATAAAATTCAAATCTGTTTTGTATTCAATACGTCTAAATGGTTTTATTTTAAGTTTCACTTATTTCCTTTTGTAAATGAGTGAAACATGACACATGACCTCTTCAAAATAAATTGTCCGATGTACAACCATTCTTATTATAACTACAAACTACAACTATCTTATGAATGGACAGCAACAGGTGGGACTTTTTCAGTCTCATCTCTCATCTCTCTGGATTCCGATTATGCTATTTTCATAATATAATTTTACATTTTCATATTAAGTATTGGCTGAATTCCATTCACTAATCGTAAATCGCAAGCATGAATTACTCAAGACATCAAGATCTCAAGACTCAAGATTCAAGATTAAATAACTAATGAGATGCGTGAAGCGTAATACATGTGTAATATGTAATATTTATAGCCTGTGAAATAAAGTTTCCGTGCTTTGATCTTTGATTAAAATGCAAGAGTTGACTAACTCCTCCATTCATGACAAACTAAAACAATGGCTGATGACCAGTTTAATCAGTGGGGTAGAGAGCATGGAACATCAATGATAATGTTTAATGGTAATGAGAAGCCATCAGACATCAGACAACATGATTTCAAAAATCAATTCTTATCTTTCCTAGCATCTTCACATGTGTATGGTTTCTGCCGTGTCTGAAGTCTAAACTCTAAAGTCTAAACAACTGGGAGATTTTGATCCTCCTCTATTTTCTCCATTCATTTATTTAAGTGAACGATGTACTTACTTGTGTATGAATTTAAATTTGATTTTGAGTTTTGACATGCCTCAAGTTTTTTTATTTGACTCTAGACTCTAGACTCTAGAACCTAGAATCTAGAATCTATATAATCTAGAAACCACAGAAGAAGTTCCATTTTTACTCTTGGATGTGTTTTATGTTTTATCAGTTTTATGTTTTATGCTTTAATACAACACGATCATCATTAGGCTGATTTTGAGTGAGATATCAATCCAAATCCAACCCTCAAAGCTCCAAAGTCGTGTATTCATAAATAACAAGGATTTTAAGTAAATAAGGTACAGACTCAAAATTCAAACAAAAATGTAACAAAAAATTATGGAATCTCGCTCCCAAATTTTTATTTTGACTGTTGCATACATTAGAAAGCTGTAGATTACAACAAAAAACATTGGTAAAAAATTGTTTTTGTTAGTTTGTTGATGTTAGCTGGTTCCTTCCCGAATACTGGATGTTGACTACTGCTGATGCTGATGCTGTTGCTGATGTAAGCAACAAGCAAGTTGGTTTCTTCTTGTTTCTTGTGCACAGTTGTGTTGGTCGTATTCGTCGTCACATTTCACATCGTACATCGTCATTCTTGTCATCACGGGAAATGAACAACTGTGTATCACAGAAACAGTCAACAGTACAAAGTTGCAATTGGATGTTTCCAAGTTGCAAGTTGAAAATTGGAATGAGAGAATCTAGAATCTAGAATCTCGAAACTCCTTTATGAGTCTCTGAGTGAGACATCAGGATCGTTAGTACGTAGCACAAAATTCAACATGCATCTAGCATCTAGGATCTAGGTGTAAGTCTATACATGTGTATTCACATGAACCTTTTTCTTAGATATTTTACATCTCTCTTTCTTTCTCTCTCTCTCCTCTCTCTGGATCATCGCTCAAACGAGAGAGAGATTTTCCGTAGTACAAAACAGAAAATGCATGTATGCGGTTTGTTCGGGTGAAAAACTCACACTCCCCTCACTAACTTTTCCAAGAACCGAAACAACACGAAAAACATCAGCATCAGTATCACCATCAACTATCCTCATTTAACGAGGATAGTTGATCTGATTTATACATTAGACAAATCACACGATATAATATCATATATGTAGAATTTACCATTTACAATGTACATTGGACATAGGTTTAGCCTTGTTTCTCAATCCTCAATTCCCAATTCTGAATAATTATCCATTTCTGTTCAATCTTCAATAACATTCATATTTTTTGAAAAATATTATACATATTTTGTGTTTCGTACGTTGTGTTTTATGTGTAAGAAATAAAATAAAATGTGTTGTTCAAAATTTGACACTTAATTAGTTGCACAAATTCACAATAAACTTGTGAGTCGAATTGCAGTTCAGTTATGTACGTAAATTTCAATTTGAGCCAAGTGATGTTGTTCCACGCGGAATTCTTATTTGTCCCACTCTTTTCTTGATTATTTTTGTGATGCTGTGCATGATGCAGGATGCACAGTGCACAGTCAACAGTGTGCCATGTGCAATGCATTTACAAGTTAGAAATACTGATATGTAGTTAGGATTCCATTGACTTTTATGTACATGGAAAGTGTACGTAGTGAACACATACATAATACATAGCATACATGTAGTCTGGATCTCATGGAATGGTTTTACATCCGTCTCTCATTTACCAAACACCAAACAAAGATTTACCGTGCCCCAAGTATTTTTTTTCGTTTTTATCTTTGTAGTTGCACTGGGAGTAGTGAGTAGTGAGTACTATTTACGCGTATTCTACATTCTACATCCTACACTTTATACACCGTACACAAGAAGGTATGCATATTATGGTATGATAGAATAGTTGTCCTCGGCCTCCACAAACATATTCAACATTCACGTCTCCACCAAATACCAAATACCAAATAGACTCTAGACTCTAGACTCCTGCACATAAAAACAGACACACTCATGTGCATAACATGCTATAATGCTCTTTTTCCTTCTTTAGCTTCCCCGTCCACGCGAAAGCATCCTAGATAGATATCCTAGCTAGTTCAGCACGACTATGGTATAACGAGGAACTCAGTCTCAGTTCTTGGCTTAGCACGTTCCAAAGAGGAACTTGAATTCTCAGTGTCTCCACTTCTCCTTTCATTCTAGCACTATCTGATTTTGTGGTGTGTAAAAAAATCCAATTCCTGGTTTCTACAATTTTTACCACTAGTATAAAAATATTATGAACCATAATTTTAGATTTTAGTATAATTTTTTTCATCAATGTGTTTTTTTGTTTTGTTTTTATTGTAGTTGCTGGTTGCTGATATTCATTATCATTTGTCAGCCTGCGGAACTCGGGCGGATCATTGATGATTGATAATTGATGTTGATCAAGATAATTGAAAAAATACAAGATTTGATCAGTTTGATCTAAAAAAGAAGGAAACGTGAAGAGTGAAGAGTCTTCAGTCTTCACTCTTGAGATTTCGATTTATCAAAGTTCTAAAGCGGTTGATGAAAAACGACGGGGTTAGCCGATTCTTATAGTGACTTTTTGGTCGTCTAACTTCAGTCAGTGGTTTGTATTTAGTGGATTGTATAATATTGTTTGGAGCTCATATTGTGTGTGTGTGTGTAGGAGTGGGTGCAACTACAAATCTATACAAGTCTAATGTGTATAGTGTATAGTGTATAGTGTATACATGTGCATCCATAAACCATAATCCATAATATACAATATATTATGAGTTTATGATGTATTAGTTATTGCTGATTTATTGGAGAGATTGTGAAGACTTGGGAAGTGTGAGAGAGCATCAAAAGATCACGAACAGGCCGCAACTCACGTGTGAACTTCTGCACGACTAATAATATCAGTAAAAGAAGAGGAAGGAGCAAAAGCAACAAAATTCAAATCAACAATCGTGTACAAAGTACAGTGTACACCCATACTTGATTACTCCTCACAAGAATAATATTGAATTGTACATGTATTTATTGAATGTGCGGCTGTAGTACAAGATTCAATACTAATTTGTTAAACATAATAGAAAAAAGTCGACACGTTGACCACGATTTAAAGGTGAAGTGTTTGTAAAGTTTCTTCCATTTTTCACTCTATCGTCTGGATTCTGGATTTTGGATTGTGATTTGATTGCAGCCCTCATCTCAGCTTGACCAGTGCAGTGGAATCGATTCAGTATTCAATCAAAAAGGAAAAAATATTTTATAATGTATAATAAATAAATGTAAAATAGCTTCAATCTTCAATAGATTCAATATTTTGATCAGACTTCTCTATACTCTATACTCTATACGCATAATTATATGGGATGGAAAAGTAGTGAAAAGTTGAGATTCTAAGGATTTCTTGTTTCTATACACATGTGTCGACAGCATCTTCTAATTTACAGTGATTTGTGAACTGTGTGTCAGTGTTGTTTAGTAAAAACAGGAGAAGAAGAAAACGCTGAAAAAGTCTAGAGTCTAGAGTTGACAGTCAAGAGTGTGAGCACAAACAGGATTCAGTATCCTTGAAACGACGGTCTATGGTCTATGGTTCAATGTTGTGAAAAGGAAGAATTGACTAAGAGTCGGTGTGTGCTCATTGCTCAGTGAATTATTATTATCATTATTATTTTTTCCCAGTTTCCCAATTTCCCAGTTCTCAACTGTGCTCTGGGCTCTAACAAGCTTTTGCACAAGTGAAAAGCTAAAAAGCTATATAGACAGGAACCTGGTTGCCGAAACAAAACACCGTGTGTACGTGTACGTGTATGTACTTGTGAACAGTGATTTACGAGTTCCAATTTCAATTTCGACCCTTTCTTCTTCTTCTTCTTCTTCTTCTGGTGACTCCTCCGTTTTCCTTTTACTATTTAGGACAACAGATTCCAGCTTGTACATAGTTTGTCTAATCGTAAGTGTAAGAATACAGAATACAAAATACCTAATACAACAACCAACAAAAACTTTTTCAAACCTAGATATTACAAAATATCAACAAGTTTCACACTTGTGCTGCCTTCCTTCGAATTTATACAGACGTTTCGGTTTGAGAACTTTCCAAATCACTGAATTTTCCACTAAATCGTCAGGTAAATGGAAAAGTCAAAATTAAAAGTCATGACATAATAATATTATAAGCTGTTATTTATTACAGAATATTATGTATTATGTAAGTCAGAGGATTTTTTGATATTGCATAATTTTTGTGCTAATATTGTAATATTATATTTATATTTTTAAATTTTTCAGTAAGAATCAAAAGACAAAAAATGGTTCGAGTAAGCAGTTGTTGTGGTCTTTGGGGTCTTCGAGCAGGAGCCAGAAATATTGCAATCATAAGCATGGTAAGTTTTCAATCGCCAATGAAAAAGTGAGAATTAGTCGATTACCAGTAACATTTTCACACATGATTATTATTTATGGTAAAATTTTCCTTGGTCTAAACAAAACATGCGGGTTCTCCTAGTAGCTCCTAGTAGATGAAAAATCAGAATATCAGTATCAATTTTGTACATATAAGTAAGTACATGGAAGAAAAATATATTACAGTCGAGCTCGTAGAATGTTTGAATGTCAAGAGGACGCATAAATAGAGAACACTGGGAATACTGGATATACTGAATACAGACAAGTTTTTATGAAACAAAGTTTTTTGTCTACCTACATAAAACATAAAGACACTTTTTTTGTTGAAAGGAAACTAAATGTGCAAGAATTTCTGGTTAAATTGAAAATCAAATCAAATCAAATGTGAATAAAAGGAGCACTTAGGAGGAACAAAAAATTCATGGTCTTTTTTGCCACATTATCTTGTTTATTGTTAGTGCTGTTTGTGCTGTTTCTATTCTACATGTTGGCTGTTAAAAACAACCAACATGGTTGTATTGGAATCCATACAAACTAGACAAAGAATGTATAGAAAATAGAAAGTACAAAATACAAGCCTATGGATAGATAATACGTATTTTTTACGCATTCTGCTTGAACATTGAACAATTGACTACTGACAACTGACAACTCACAATCACCGAGGATAAATATGTGACAATTTCCATTTCATTCCATTTTCTATTTTCTGCATTATTTGTTGAAACTAGGAGAGACTAGGAGAGAAGCTGGAAAATGGAAAAGCCATAATGTATACTTTTTTTCACACAACTGGCAACTGACAATCAGCAATTGACAAATTATGCACAAAATTATTGAACAATCAACTCGAGTCAAAATAATCATTATTTTGTACGTGTTTATATACATGTATAAAATGTTTTTTGCACATATGTACATGCATTTGTGTATTTATTGTGCATCTCGGAATTTTTATTACTTTCTCTATACATGCTACATATTACTTAATGTTTTATACATTAGGTGAAGTAATGAAAATAGCAGGCTGAAAAATCCTGTACTGAATTTAGTGTACCGTCTACATTCTGCATAATATTATAGTGTTGTTTTTGTACTAAAAGAATAAATGCACTCATTATGCCAAGAAAGAAAGATCGTTCTCGATTCTCGACTCTCGAGTTTCAAGTCTCTCACCAAAGTTTCAATTTAAATTTTAAATAGTATTTTAAAGCTCTCTAATGACATGTAATAACTGTTTGTATCATACTAGTCCCTGTTGAATAGTCATTTTAGAAAGGTGCATTACATATATAATTTCATAAAGGTGCAAAGTCAAATATCTCCAGACCAAATTTAATTATTCTAGCTCAAATTCAAATGACTCATTTTGACTTTTGATACTCTTCATTCAGTATGAAAGTCCATACTTCATATTTTGAAAAACATAGATGTACTGCTAATTAGAAGAATAATAAACCGATTGACTTAATCTTATGTAGCACCTTTTTGAGTCATGAGTCATGAGAGGTTTGACAAGTTTTTTGATAATTTTTCAGTTGTCAGCCATGTTTTATCAGAACTATGAACTCCTTCTATCTATTTGTCTTGTAATAAGCAAAATAGAACATTTGAACTTTGAACTGTTTTAAGACTTTTTCTATTGTATGTTGCGTGTTGTATCGTAACCTTTGAAAAAAGAAAAAAGTATTATGATTTTGTTGGGAAAGTTTTCAAAGGACAGGATAACTCTTGGTGATTTATCTTATTCATCTTCATATTCCTCTTCATTTGCTATATGTAATATTTATGTAGATGAATGTAAATTACCTGGAGAGATTTAGAATGGATTTTATTCTATCCTGTTTTCCTCCTCAGTAGATTTATTATAATAATCCGCCTATTTAAAAAAGTATATTTCCATGATATCCATGTATTAGCTACATTTAAGGAATGATCATTTTTGCACCCGAAGCAGATTCTTTATCATGCTAATGATCATAATAATACTAAATACAAATGTGGAATAAAAACATTCATGCTTTTTGTGATTGGAGAATGGATACACACAACACAAAACACAGAACAGCTAATACACACTACACACCTTTGCGGGTGAGCAAGATGGGTGGATTCTGTATTTTCTCCATTTTTCACTCCTTGTCTCAAATGCAATGTACAATGTACAACAATGTTATGTCAAAACCCTAGAGGTTTTTCTGTATTGCACAATACGAAATACACACTACACAGCACGCATAATATTTTAATACATTACGATTACGAATTACGAGCAAAACTACAACAGGTAAAGAATATCATTACAAAGATACTCAAGAAAACCACAAATATTACAAGTTACAAGATTCCTCTGTTTTTTGTACCATACACAACATAATATTACCCATGTACTTTTCAAATTCTCACTGACTTGCTGGGGGTTTACAATTTACATGAAAATATCCCACTAAAGTTTCCTCTTTTTGCAGTAAGTTCATAAACTTTAAATTATACTTTAGAAAATCACATCTTCATCAATCTTCCACTTTCATCCACATATTATGTAAAAATTTAACTTTTTGCTCCAATTTTGAATTTTGAATCTTGTTAACACTTGACGTGAAGTTTTTTTGTGGTGATTATTTCAAAATTCAAGGTAAAAAGAATCCATTTCAATTGAGGATGAAAGAATATGGATGCATAATATTGTGTATATAGGTATTGTATGAGTGAAAATGCTGACAATTTAAAGTATAACAACGATAATGCCTATGGAAGATTTCTAGTAGTGTAATCTTTTTTTCATGTTTGCATCACCTAGTACAAGAAACACTGTGCGGTATGATTCATCCAGTACAAAGTTTAAAGTATGCAGTAAATGTACCATAAATTGCAAGTTGTGTGTGTAGGAAACTGCAATTAGCAGAACATTTTGTCAATTGTAAACAGAGGAGTGGAGGAGTTATTTATTTTAATGGCAATGACAATAAGACCAACTCGCTCGTGAAATCGTACGTGTTTGTCATCAAATAATGTATAATACTGAACATTGTACGATACATACATCGCGCAATAATATGTACATGTGTACATAGTAGTATTTTTACGTACAGCATGGTTATTAGCATAAGTAATATTGTCCAGTGCAAGGAATAACCATGTGTGAAATGTGCTGACTGAGCAAATATGTAAATTCACTAAAAGTGTGTATTGTATTCCATTATTTGCGTAAAAGTTAACACAAATCTGTGTTGCATTGTCATTGTCATGTCGTATGTCGTATTATCAAGTGGAGTGTTAATTGCAATGCATAATGAATGAACCTTTGTAGTTTGTGTGTATTTTTTGCACAATAATCCTACATCCGAATTTTCTATAACATATTTACTGCAGACATTAAATATATTGTACACACACACTACAACATTGATGAGTGCCAGTGTCCATCAACGTGGGATGTGTGAGCCGCTAATTTTGGCATTAATGACGTTAACATTTAATCTGAACTTAATTAAAAATAAAACAATAATGAAGGAAAGTAACACAACTAAACGTTTCCCCCCAAAAAGTCGTACAACGCTATTCACAAACCAACGTATAGATAGAATACAGAAAACCTCAGACCAAAAGTTTTACTGTAGAAATACTGTGCAAGTTTTCAGGAAATGACAGACCGAAATGTGAATAATAATAATTTAAGTTTGGCCTGACTTGACTTGATTTGGCTTGGCTCGAATAAACCTATTGAGACAACAACTAAGTCGCCGTCAAATTACAATTGGGTCAAGGATCTTGATAAAATTCACCTTGCTCGTTGCAGTTTGTACAAAAAGTAGGTTTACAAAAAGTAGGTTTACATTGGGCTCATTACACAACACATTACAAACATTTTGTATTTTGATTACATACACATGACTCTGTTGATGACAAATGTCTACAAGCTCCAAGTACAAAAGTGTCTTTTAGATAGAGGAAGGAACAAACGTCTTCATATGAATCACGAGCATTGAGAATTGAGAATACAGCATACACCTCGCAGTAATTTTACACTCGACTGATTTAAAACATCTTGTTCATTTTATGCTATGTACACTGTAAATGATACACTATATCTATCATGTGTCATCATACCAAATTCCAAATGATTCAGAAAGAAATAATTTATGATTAATTATTATTGGGTGGTCCGTTCATCTCTCCTTCTTCTCCTTCTAAATTCTACAAAAAAAAATACTTTACTTGACTGTTGACTATGAACTATGAGTAGAGTTCTTTTAGACTGTGATACAATTCGATATTCGACGTTCAATCTTTCCATAATAATGATTGCCAATTGAATCACCACACCACACCACCTACATACAACAAGCTCATTTTGACTTTATTTCCTTGAGACTCCTTTTTTAAAAGAATGAAGAATGAATTGGCGCATACAAATGTTTCTAGACATTTTAAATAAAACAAGTCGTCTTGAATAAATAAAAAGATCTATTCAGTATTCAATATTCAGTATTCAGCACAGTAGCAGCTGTTTTGAAGGTGTAACAATAATTAATTGTGTACTCAATGAGCGGTGTGTAATTAATATTTGATATTTGTATTTTGTATTAGAGGTTAAAGTGACACAGAACAGATAACAGATGATATCATAATTTTCAGGCATTCCAAAATTCAATGTAGAACATGTTCTTGAGTCTTGAGTCTTGATACCACATCAGCATAAAATGAGTGGTATGTATATGTATATACTATATACTATATACATTATACATAGTAGGTACTTTGATTTTCTTCAACGGTAAAGAAGTAAAAGTGTAAAAAGTAAAATCAAAGTCAAGAGCAGCTGAGCTACTGTTTCATATCCTTGTTTTATTTTTGTCAACATACATAAAATAGTAATATACTGTGTACTATTTACTACTTACATATTAGATGCATTTTAGACGTGTTTTATTTTGGGTTTTGTCAAGAGTTTGAAGGAAGGAAGGAAGGAAGGAAAAGCCAAAACAAGTTGCATTCATGAATGGATAACATGTGCTCAGGGAGGACATGAGTTCCTTTTCTATATTACTCTCTATTTACAGTTTGAGATGATGAGATGATTTGATTTTTTTTGCTGTGTTCTCTGTTTCCAAAGTGGTACATAGCGATATGGCAGAGTGATCTCCTTATTTATTATGGTTGTCGAAGGCCATTTGCTCAATGCTATAGGATAATGGCCCACCTACATTTTTGTTTTTTTGGCAACCGAAAACAGCGTAGTCGTCTTGCACTCATCTCTCTCTCTCTCTCTCTTGATTTTTGATCGTGGCCAAGAAAACCAAAATACAGAATATACTGCTGTTGAAGAGCTCATATGTTTTATATCTGTATAGTTAGTTTTTCGTTGTTGGTTCAATTTTGTTTTTCTTCCTGTCGCTTGTCGCCGTGTTCTAGAGCCTGATGTATGTATACATAATATAAGATGTACTTGTCTTTCTCTTACTGTCAACATGACCCACAGGAGTTAAACTGAACAGATGGGAGATGACATTTACAATGGACATGACATCCAAAGGTTCTACTACAAACTACAAATATTATACAGATAACAGATGCGTAGATGTATGATGTATGATGGACACGTATTTTGATTTGTGATTTGTGATGAACCTCCTTCCTCGTTTTTCCTGTATTAATTTGACCACTACTACCACTTTTACCTATTATTGTGCCTATCAGTATATTATATACACATGGTATTATTGTGGATTGAATTGTGGACACATTACATAAAGGGGAATAAATTGTACATTTTGACGACTGACAACTTTTGGTCTGTGTTTGTGTCCATGTGCAAATGTGACGATAGACGGACTGTGGGTAACTTGAAGAAGCTTCAACCAAATATGGAATTTTCTGTGTTATGTATCCTTTTCTATGTATAATGTGTAATGTATAGCCTGTCCATCTCCTTCTATCTTCTCTCTTCTCTCTCTCCTTGCCTTCACACTACACTGTATGATCTATGCTAATGACTTCTATCCACATGTCATTTCCCTTCCAATTCTCTAAATCTTTATTTATTACCCAACAACAATTCACTATTTCGTCATGTAAAAAATAATAATCAGCTTCATAATGGTACGTACACAATAGCAGAAATTTACCACACAATGTCAAATGATTGATAAATGCATATATACACATTTATACATGTATACTGCGTACAGGTCATTTAGGAATAAAAGTACGATGATAAAAAGGCTCTGGATTTTCCTCCACTTCTTTTTATAAACGGAGACAATTTGTATTTCTAATTACAAATTATGTGATGGTTTTTTTCTCTTTATAAAGGTACTTTGAGTAGTAAGAAATACATGACTAAACGTGTACCACGTCATTCTGTATTCGGCATTCTAAATGTACATTTGTTGGACAAGGTTTTAACTTTTAACAAGACAGTAGACGATTCATGCCCTAAAAATGTTTTTCGTCATTGCTATCAATTACTTAATTGTGAGAGTTAAAGACCATTATATCTGTATTACATATGTCAACTTCAATTAAGTTCAAAACTGTGTTCTCTGTTTTAAATTTATTTATTTTTTAGGACAAGGCGAATAATGTAAATTGACAGTCATCATATTACGAGTAAATATCCTACTTTTTAGTAAATCCAAGAGTTGATGAAAGGGAATCATTAATCAAAAATTACACAGAAAACCCGTTCAAAAATTTAGACATCTTGCTGTTAAAAGCTTCTATATTGTAACATGAGCCTGGATATTTTAACGACCTTTTCCTTCTCTGTCATTTGGTAGGTTAATGTTGTCATGATATATATATATGTCTTGCAAAGGAATGTGCCATGTATGTACATTATGTAAACCTTATGTATTCAACTGTACATTTTACATACAAGGTATAGGTATAGGATTGAAGAGAGAGAAAATAAAGATTAGAGGACGATAAAATCATGAAATGGAAAAGAAAAGAAAAAAGTGAGAGATTCTCACTTCTCACTACACTGACGAGATCAAGTTGAGATGTACTGTGTATTGTGTATTTGGTGTTGAGTGAGTCTATTTGTCTAGGAAGTTGTTTATGTTTACATTTCCTTTTTGAATATTATCTATGTGATGATTGACAAATGCTAATGTGTAATAAATATCATTATGATACAAGAATTATTACCTGACATTCCAACCCTATCAGCTCCTATTACATTTTCCACACATTCTACGCATTGTAAATTGTAATGTTTTTTTTTATTCTCTATCCATCCTCCATGCACAACTAAC
Source organism: Sminthurinus aureus (assembly GCA_034698265.1). NCBI lineage: Eukaryota > Metazoa > Arthropoda > Collembola > Symphypleona > Katiannidae > Sminthurinus > Sminthurinus aureus. Next base: position 17,699 of record JAQGBH010002652.1, read on the forward strand.
TATATTCGTGTAACATGATATTATACAAACTAATGTTCGAAGGAAAATAAAATTATAGAGGAACTATCCATTGAATTTCAATGATGCTAAAATACTCTTTACGAACTCCCATCCCAAAATCTCGTCCAGGAATGTTCCAGGTTTCTAATTCACTCTGTTTATTTATTTGTTTTGCAAATTGGCATTAACTTTTATGTGAGGGCATAAGAAAGAAACAAAAAAAACAATTTGAGGCTATTTTTGTATCAACGAGAAAAAACATGATCTATAAACGCTTCCTGGAGAAGAGACTCAAAAGATTCAAAAAGAGTCTACTGTCACTCGTAGAGGATTGAGCAGTTGTATGGAGACAACTTTGTACAATATACTTCTAATTTCTATCTAATCTCTAAACCTGTAACATATACATCTATTTAGATTCATGTGAGATATCCAGTATGTATATAAATATATAACTATAGTGTGTAAGTGTAACGAAGCTAATATAATGCTTATTTTGTTTAATTTAACAGGGATACGATTTATTAATGATGGCAGCTCTACTTCTTGTTCTTCTTCTTTATGTCCCACATGTACAATGGGAGGAACAGCTTACGCTTCTTCCAACTGGAAGTAATACATTATGATATTATAATATATTTATATACATGCCATTTGTAAAAAAGTAAAAAGTTGATTTTTTATTTATTTTTTCTCAATTTATAGGTAAATTATTATTTTAAAGCTGTGTTTTTTTTCTTTTCTTCCTTCTAGTCTACCAAATCTTATTGATAGTTACAATAAGTATTAGATCTCTCCATTTGATTCCTAGTTTTCTTCTCCTGTATTCAACTTGGGAAGAAATTTCCAGGGGTGTGACCTTTTGGTTGTTTATGAGCGTATTAGACGTCATTTTGCACTTGACATGGGTATTTTTACTAGTACATTATTTATTTTTTGCATTACATAATAATATAATATATTACAATATAAAAATGTGATCACTGATCAATCAAAAAAATTGAAATCTAAAACACTGTTTATTTTCTTTTTACTTGCTTTGTATACACAACAAGATTGGCGTGCCGTTAATCATGAAGTGGAAGTTGGATACCACAGTCATCTTGATTTCTCTCGTTCTTTTCGCAGTCATCACAATTCTCTATTTCATCACATGTGTAAATAGTTATAAAAAGTATTTGCAAGAACGTCACCTCGATCCTAGAGCAAAACGGCGTCTTAAAGAAGACTACTAATACGATAGTTAATAAAGTAGCAAATATAAAACCACTGTATACTAACCAACTGAAGCATAACCATACACACACACACACGAAAAGTATTATTTTAAGTTAAGCATTATGTGTATGTTGTTAGTTGTTACGTAAAATCAAGACAATGCGATGTTATATAAAATAGCTAAAACTGAAAACTGATAAAAGTGGACACACCATATATATATATTTAAATAATGAAATCACGCTAAATATTTAAGCATATAAATACTTACGCATATTATGTTTATTATTGATTATGGTACGTGTTATTAGTTGTTAGGTATATAAATTATGTTTTGTTATTCATGTTTCCTATAGTCTATAGTGGTTACTGACAACTTGTTATATTATATAAGATTTATTCATAAAAACAACTGTTTAAATTGTACGACAAACCAAATGTTACCAAAGCTCGTTATTCATCACTCGCGTAAAATATGTATTTACATGTGTTCTTACGAAGTGAGTGTCTTTCACTCACTCAAATTATTTTCATAAGAACACATGTAAATCCATATTTTACGTGAGTGATGAATAAGGAGCTCTGAATAAGTTTTAGGCTTGGATTAAATTTGAAGCTTTTTTCCCTCCAATTTTACTTTTTTATTGAACGTGACAAAGGCCATTTTTCTTGGCTGTAAATTTCTTGTGAGGTTTTAAAAGCCTACCTTTTTGCTGCTGAGCTCTTGTAATTTTGAAATGCATGATAAATGATAAATCTTAACCCTTTTTTAAAGATCCTAGATCCTACATAAACTTTCACAAGCTTTCGACATTGATATTTATTGTGAACGTCTTGATCTAAACAGACTAAAAAACAAAACTGAAGTCTGACTTTGACTTTTAACTGATTTTGTACAGCTTTAGACATTTGAGATTTATGATAGAAAAAACTTGCGTGTACTAATTTTGTGAGTTTTTCTAGTTATTTAAGCGTCGATTTACATTTTTTTAACATGAGAACACTGAACAGTGGCTCAAATACTTCATGTCTTTCGTAATCGTGTAGTCGTAATCGTAATTAATCATAAATCAATAAGTACTGGATAATAAATATGATATAAATTTTACATGTCTTTCAATTGTAAATAACTTTTTACTTTTTATACTTGAAATATTTTCTGTCACTGTCCTGTCCATTGAAAATTAAAAAGTCCTTTTATACATTTTACCAACACATTTTACTTTTAATTTACAATTTACAAGGCAAAACTAAATGCTAACTTCAAAGTGAAAATAAATAAATAATTACCAATTTTTATGATAAAACTTTCTGCTTAGTTGACTCAAAACCTAAATATGGGCAATGGAAAGTTCAAAGTTCAAAGCTCAAAGAAACCCCTAGAAAAACAATAGAAAAGGATGGAAAAAACTTCTATTCATTGTATAATTGGCATTTGGTATTTTTTGTTTTTCCGTTGCATAACGTCAACGAGTTGTTTCAACTAATCAACTTTTATTTATAACTTGAATTTTTTGTCTTTTATATTCATTCTTCGTAGTTAAGATTTGATTGCGTAAATATTTGTCACTGAAAAGGAGCCCTGAGAAACACGACAGCTCGGTCAAAAATGTCCAACGTGATTATTGGTAAGAGATAAAATTCTGATTTTCTATTCTTTTGCTGACTGTTTAAGCATCAACTTTTCATTTTTAATAACGGACTCTAGAATCTGGACTTTAGATAATGCTCATGCAAACATCAACGGTAATTGTAGTTTGAATTTCGGATCGACGATATTTTCAAAGATGGGGATTTCATTTGGAGGGAGTAAATTCAACTCGTTTGTGTCAACTGTTCGGGATATTTTCAAGTAGAACAAAGAAATGTGTAGTATTGGATTAAGCATTTCATTTGCATTGGGTTGTGTATGATTCTAGATTCTAGATTCTTGGTTTATATTCAAATCCCGAAATTTAAAGTTAAAAATCTCAAAATTTAAAAGCCGATGCACTATGCCCAATTTCAGGGGTCAGGCGGCCAAAATTATAAAACGACCGGCATAGGGGTAAACAAGTACGCTGATTTCGAATATGAGCACCATTTTATTCAAAACTCAATCCCTGATCCGAAAATTCGGGGTTTTCGGTTTTTTACAAAAATTCGGATTTTCTAAAAACCGTGACCTAGGATAAAAATCCACGGGTCAAAAACAATTGAAAATGCAACTACAGAATCTACTTGTGAATTCTAATGGAATTGGAGTCTCTAAGGTGGCGTATTGGTGACCTAATATCAAATTAAGAAATTTTTGTCACAATTTTGGCAATTTCTGAAATTCAAATTACGCGCTCGTTTTTTTTAATGAAAATCATGGTTTTGAGGGCTATTTTGCTAAGAATAGTGTCAACTAGTGCTTTTAAAGCCAAAACTGTCAAAATTGGCGATTTTGTGAGACATTGGCTACTTGACCTCTTGCGTGACCTCTAAAACTGACCTACGCCAGTTTCTGATGTAGGTCATATTTTAATGTTAAAGAGCATGTCTTAAAGCCTAATTACACCAATTTTGGTACGTCCACCTTTGCGTTAAAGGTCTTTTATTTTTATAACTGTTTTAGCTGATTTTTTCATATTTTGGAAGATGGCGCTCTTAGGCGCAGCAAGGCGCAAGATGAGACTACCTTGGATACAAGCCTAACGCTGTCTTGCAACCTTACGAACAACTGCCGGCTCTACAGTTGTTTACAGTTTTTAGTGGCAGTCCAATTAGTACTTCCCATAAGGAAAGCATTGTGAAAATTTGTCATGTCCAACTTTCGGATTAAAAAACTGGTAGATGGCGTTGATCAAATTTCGCGAAAGTTGGGGTTTTGGTATCTCTGGAATGTTTGCAGTTTAGCCATAATAAGGAACGCGTTAAACAGAAAGGTCGGGAAAATAGAGTTTTGGCCGCCTTACCACAGAAATTGGGCATAGTGCGATGAGATAAGAGAGCTAATCGAAATCTTTGAATTTGAAGCGATCTACATAGAAGCAAAAGATTAAACGGCGTTGAATTTTACATTCAAATTCAAAACGAATACACATAAATAGATAGTAAACATGTAAAAACATTTGAATAAAGAATTTGATGTGCTAGCTCAAATGCTTCATTTTTGTATTTTTTCCATACTTTGTCATAAGTCATCTAGTTGAAACTTTAAACTGGTGAAAAATTTGACTAATCCTCTCTTGAGTTTCGAGTCTCGAGTTAAAGTACAGCGACTCATTCAAGTCTCATTTGCATATTCAATATTCAATTTCATAGTCAATAATCAATAGAATAGTCTTGGCTTGCATACTTAATTCTCTCTACACCTCTTTTTGTATCTATATCCCTTTGCAATATGTAGGGGATTGCGGGGCATAAATCCGCAGGAGCAAAAATCCGCACTCCATTCTTGCATTTATAGCAAACCATGGCTGATTCGGAAGGTTTTCAAAAGGGAAAGGGAACAACAAAAAATGACGTCAGAAAAGGCAGATATATGTACATGACATGTAAATAGTTCAACGCCTTTCAGTATACAATCTCGAATGCACACAGTTTCCTTTCACTATGCATCTGATTCATGAGCAGCGATTCAACTATTTGTTCGCCAACTAGTTTATTATTTTACTTTTTTATCACACGTTCCATTTTGCATGATTCTCTATTTAGGGCTTTAAATTACTTTGCATTAAAGGGATAATAAAAAAACCCACAAAACAAATCCCCAGTACAAATGCTTCAACTTTTATTAAAAATGTCGCAATTACGCAAAAACCACAATTAACAAGGGCTGAAGACTTTTCAGGTTCAATAGATAAATCAAACAGTCATCACGTTCTGGTTGAAATTATTTGTAGTTTATTTCGGCAGTCACCAGTGGACATCAAATAATACTTATTCTGGTTTATTACTATAAACAATTTTTGTGCAAAAATACTAAACTGGAATTTTTTGCTTCACATTAAAAATGTTTTGTTTGCTTATATGTTGTTTGTGGTTTTGTGTTCAACAATCAGGATTTGAGGACTAATTAACTTGTAATTTATGAAAAACAAAACTACTTTCTCTCCTTTTTGCAAACAAAACTGATTATGAGAATGCAGCTGCAGCTATTTGCTATATCTTCATAAATCCACACCGGGGCTTAATTTATAATATAACTTGTATTTTGCTTACGCCCTTTGAACGACATTAAATTAATTACTGAAACTTTACGTACATATGTTAATTGTGTGTCAAAAAATGTCCATGTCGAATATCAGCTCCCAACTACAACAAAAATTGTTATTATTCAAATATTTTGAAAATAATAATAATTTTGATGAGACTTTCCATGTTGAAGCGTTAATTATTATTATTGTTAGAATGATGATTTCTACTTTAAATTGAGAGCTGATA
>JAQGBH010002653.1:0-23323 GCA_034698265.1 Sminthurinus aureus
CGAACAAGAATATGAGGTCAAAATAATTTTAGCTAAAACCATCTGGGGCATAGGTTTATGTGGCTAAGAATAGGACGTACCAGACATAGAACATAGAGAAGAGACTTTTGAAGCAAAATTCTGTAGCACTTTTTGACCTTGTATTATTTGTATATTATTATACCATTTAAAAAAATAATTAAAATTAATTAAACATTTTAAAGATTAAAGAGTCACATAAAAGTAAGTTAAAGTAAAGTAAAAAGTAAATGCAATCTATCGACTATACACATAGGGAAAAAAACAGACTAAAATTGCGCTTCTAGTCCGACACACAGAGAACAAAAACAACGTACAAATTTATAATAATGTATCCATCAAAATCCTGTACTAAATAAACTTGAACATTTAATACTCAATGCTCAAGATTCAATATTCAATACAAAGAGGCGTACATGTTAAATATCGATATTAAATATTATGTGTGTGTATTTTGCATACTTGCTTATTTGTTCTTTAATTATTTCTGTCAATACAGAATACAGAGTACATATTAAGTGTAATAAAATAAAACAATACGAATCCATTTCACTCCCTTTTCAACATTTGACATTGCACATTGATCGTACAATTTTCAACAATCATCAACATTATTATAAAAATAAAAGGGACTGCACAATAACACTAGTTATTATTGTACAAGTCAGATCAAATACCAAATACATATCGTATAATAATTAATGATATAATGTTGTGTGGCAGTATCGACTACAATATAAGAAGTAAGAAGTAGATGATAAAATATTATAAATTATAATACAAGTTTTTCTCAACAACATACATATACACAACAATAACTCTTAAATTCTTGTATATACTAAACATATTATTATAACATTATAGATTACACTTACAGTCAAGAATAAGTAAGGATACGGATCAAAAATCCACAACAAGAAAATTGATCACAAAAACCGTTGAACAACAAAGTCAATATAATAAGTACATTATTCTTCCTCATTTTTTTTAAAAGTCAGGATATTTAAATCAAACCACAACTATTGCTGATGATGTTGTTGTTGCTGTTGTTGTTGTGCTTGATGTTGTTGCTGCTGTTGTTGTTGTTGTTGAAGTTGACTGAGATTAAAAGCTTGGATTTGTTGAGGTTGAAGTGGTTGTTGATTGAGATGATGACTTTGATTTGGATTATTTGGGAGCCCAGTGGCTGACGTTAAATGACCCGTCCATGCTTGTTGTTGAGCTAATGGAGGAGAATCAGAGGAATACATTCCTCCTGGAGTGCCGCTCGCTGTTGCCATCATTCTTTGTGGTTGCATAAGTGGTTGCATTCCAGCCATAATACTCGTGGGTTGTACATAATAACCAGCAAAAGCAGGATGATATGCTGGAACGGATGTACCGGGAGTAAAAAGGGGTCGAAATGTTCCATAAGGAGATTGAATTGCACTAAAACTTTGTGGAATTTTACCAAGATTTATACTTGCATGTTGTTGCTGTGGATGTTGAAGACTTTGTCCAGGTTGTTGCTGCTGCTGCTGTTGTTGAGCGTGTTGCTGTTGTTGTTGACCTAAATGAGCAATATTTGGTTGTCTAGTTGGAGTATCTGGAGATGAAATATTACCAGCTGTGGACATTTCAGGACTCGGTACTTCATTTATCATTTGATTTTGACTATTTAATTGATTATTTGTTGAAGTTGGGATAATTCCAGCAGTTGGAGGTGGAGATATTGTGGGAGATGGAGATAGACTAGTTATAGCTTGTTCTTGAGTTGACTGAGACTCTTGTTGTTGCTGCTGCTGTTGTTGTTGTTGTTGTTGATTATGATGATGCTGTGCATTTTGTTGGAGCTGTTGATTTTGTTGATGTAGTTGTTGTTGTTGTTGCAATTGTCTTAATTGTTGCTGATGTTGTTGATGTAATTGCTGTTGTAGTTGGAGCTGTTGATGGAACTGTTGATGTTGCATTTGCTGTTGTTGATTCTGTTGTTGTTGTTGCTGTGATCCAGATGCTCCTGACTGTTGTTGTTGTTGCTGTTGTTGTTGCTGTTGCTGTTGCTGCTGCTGTTGTTGTTGTTGTAGAATTCCAGCATATTGTGGTAACTGTTGAGCTTGAGATAATGGGAGAGAAGTTGGGATATATTTTCCACTTTGACTTTGACCTGGAGTGTACAAACCTGTAGCAACAAATGAACGACCATTAAATTGGATTGTGGCAGGGACCATTGGAGAATTATGTGGATAGAATGGAGTTGGTGTGGCAGGGATGAGTGGCTGAGAATTCATCATCAATTTCCTTCTCAACAAAAATAATTCACACTCTTGATGTTGTCTCCTTTTCAACTCTTCCGCTTCATACTTTTGCCTAAAAGCACGAAATAAAAAAAATCATATTTATTTTCCCTTTTTATTATCCACTTTATCTAAAAAAAACTGTTTTTAAATTTTACATACATAATGAAATTACAAATTACCTTTCAAGCAAAGCTAAATATTCTTGATCATAGTCCAATTGGTGTCCATAAGGATCCAAATTTTCTGGGTCATCTTCTCGCTATATATTTTATTTTTTAGCAAGCATGAAAAAAGAAGAAGCCAGACAAAAAAAAATTAAATTAAAACACATTCATATATTTCATAATTCATCATTAAATTATACATATGACATACTATATACTTGATGCAACATATTTACAAATTTAAATGTATTATATTTTTGATTTTTGATACACCTCTGCATACACTTTGAGAGGTAAAAAAAATGTAAAAAGGTAGATTATTTAAACTACCAGCTACCAAAATACATAATATAATTTGACATTTACTACACTGTGACTTTTATCAGGCAATAATAGTAATTGATATTAATGTGACTTTTATATAAATAGCGTGAGTGAATTTTTTTGATTCATTACTAAGCTCTATATATTGTAATTTATTATTGACTATTATGTACGTGCTTATTTGTTTAGTATTCATTATTAAATTATCTGCAACGGAAAAAAGGCAATGCTGTTTTTAATATTTATTAAAATGTAGTTATTTATATCTTGTAATTTTAGCTTCTTGTTTTTTAGGACAGCACATTAAATATTAAATATTATGCTGACAGATCATTTACCATTCTTCATCATTCATAATTCAGCACTAACGTGCAAATTAGTTATTATTTTGCTTGGCTATACTATACTATACTATATGCTATATTTAGAGCTTTTACATTAGTCAGCAGTCAGCAGAGATTCATGCTGACAAACATTTTTCCCACTCTCTCTTCACTCTTCATCTAATTTCTAAAGTGCTAAAGTGCTGAATTAGCTTTTCTTCTTTTCTTCAAGCCATGCTAAATTGTTTAAATTATTCCTGTGGTAATTTTGAGCTATAAGCCGAACACATCATCATTTAATTCATTGCGTTCAGTTTCATATTTTGTACCATCACAATTTTTATATTGTATGTAACATGAAGCCATACACATTGTCAGCACCATACATATCATAATTCATATTATATTGTTATAATATACGTATTTTTACTTCAATTTCAAAACCCACAACCAAAATACATATTATATTATTATTTATTTTTACACATGTTTTGTAAACATTTTTATCCATTATCAGATAAAATGCCAAAAACTATACTTGGACGACGAATAACGATAACGAATACTCTTGACGAAACTCGATCCAACATTTTATTTTTGTATAAGAAACGGCTGAACGCATATAGAAAACATTCTCATTTTCACGAAGAGAATTAAAACAAATATCAAATATTAAGTAAGAAGCAAAATAACAAAAAAAAACAAGTATTAAATGAAGCAGAATTAAGGATTTTAGCAATGAACAAAGCAAATTTCCCAACTACTCATTTACAATTTCCAATAATGATACGTAACCATTAACCATCCCCAAAAAGCCATGTATGTACAAATTACAAATTCGGAAGGGATAAGGGGAAATGAATCAACCCAGTTTGTACTTGTACATTATCTACAATATCTATTATCTATAATCTACAATCACAATGTACATTGTAAATCTATTAATTAAAGACATTCCCTACAACCCACAACCACCAACCAACCCGCTCCTTCTTGCTTACAAATCAACAGTGCAAAAATGTTTAGCGATGAAACTGGAAACTGGAAGAAGAAGAGGAGGAAGTATAGGAAGAATGAATGTACAATATTATGGATTTGTGTGCGTGACAGTAGCAGAGAGAGCATCATCATCAACATCACCATGTGTTTTTCTCTTAAGCTCAGCTCTTTCTTACCAAATATAACTGTTGTAATTGTTGTTGAAGGAGTTGATGATTAAAAAGGAATTGTTGTTGCTGCTGCTGCTGTTGTTGTTGTTGTCTTTGTTGTTGTTGTTGACGTCTCTCTCTAATAAATTTAGCTAGACCAGGATCGGAATGGGTAGAGATAGTAGCATAAGAGAAATCTGGACCCATCGTCCGATATCCGCTTTCACATGGAGAATCTGGTAAAGAAGAATTGTTAGTATTACTCTTGTGGTTATTGTGGTTCTTGTTGGAATGGTTGATGTAATAATTACTTGTTTGAGCTTGACTCAAGTTCAAACCGCCACCATCCGAATGGTTATTCAAATTCATGTTCATATTGTTCATGTTCAGATTCATACTGCTATGATGATGATATGATGGTGAATACGTACTTTCCTCATTTTCCAGTTCCTCCAACATTAAATCATCCATTTCACTTGGATCAATCATCTGCATCAAATTTAATGGTTGATCCCTCTCCCTTTCTCTTCCTCCTGATGGTCTCATATAACTTTCCTTTGGTGGAGAATTTATATACTGTTGTTGTTGTTGCTGCTGTTGTTGTTGTTGAAGTCCAGTATATGAATGAATTGTATGATATACTGAATCTTCTCTATTAGTACCACTAGTAAAATTATTTCGATGTTCATGAAAACTATATTTTCCACTAGTTAATGTTCTTGGTTGTTGTTGAGATGCCATTGTTGTGATTAATGGTGAACTTATGAGTGGATTTGGATGAGAAAGTCTTTTTAAATTTGATATGGGATGAAGTCCAACATTTGGATTTTGATTTAAACTAGTATTATCAAACAACATCATATTGCCACCACCACTAACACTATTAGTAGTTGTAACGGGAATTGTACTTGTATTATTATTATTATTATTATGATTTATTGTCAAAGGGCTTCTCATCATCATTGTTGTCTTTGTTGGTGGTGAAGTGGAGAGGGATTCTTGCATTACAACTTCAGGAAGATTACTCAATGAGTGTGTATGTCTCAATTTTGCCTTGAGCATTTGTCCAGGATCATCAAAGTGACCAAGTGGTAATCGTGGTCGAGTTGGTGACACTCCACGTGTACTACTACCGCTAGTATTAGCGCCTGATGTAGTTGACTGGACTTGAACTTTACTCAAATTTGTTTTGAACTGTTGAATATCATCATCAGAGTCAGACATTGAATTGGATCGCTCAAATGATGGAGTTGTAAATAATTGAGAAAGTGGTAGACGACTTGGAGAAATACCTCGAGGTTTTATAGAAGCTTGTAATTGTTGTTGTTGCTGATATTGATGTGATGATGATGATAAATCACTCATACCTAGTCTTTTCATTGGAATTCCTGATGATGCTGCTGCTGCTACCGGTTTTCTTTCAGGTATGGAATGAATCGTTTGATAATTTGAATAATTTTGTGTATAATATTCTTGTGGTAGTCGATGAGGCATTCTAGAATTTCTATTAGTAGTAGTACTAGTACTAGAATTCATCATTGAATTACTATTATTATTATTATTATTATTATTATTACTAGCTGTTGCATTTGCAAAGGAAAGGTCAAAGGAATTTTGGTATTGGCACTGACTTTGGCTTGACATTGAGTTGTTGGGTAGTCGATTGGATCTATTCATAACAATATCGGCAGTCATTGGATATTGATAGGACATGGGATTATTATTTCTATTATTACTATTACTATTATTATGATTATGATTGCTATAGGAAAGTGGAGAAGGAGGAGAAAGGACTGGACTTAAATTGTCTTTTGTACGAGGAACATGACTATGATGATTCTTCATATAATCATTTTCACTCTCATTTGTCATTAGATTTAGATTTAAATTCATATTATCCATATTATCCCTATAAATTCCTTTTCTCATCATCATCAATTCATCAGATGATGATGATAAGGAATAATCATCCATGTGTCTTAAATCTGCACAGGATTTGGTTAGGGATTTCATCCTCCTTAATTGTCCATTACCGATATTGAGTTGATTTGGATTTTGTTGTTGATTCTGTTGCTGTTGTGATTGACTAGGAGCAAAGATTTTGGTGAGACCCGCGGATAATGCTGATGGTAAATCAGCAATAGATCGAGAACAATTTCCCGAGTCATGACGAAGACGACGAAGAGAAAAATTTATTGTGGGACTAACACCTCCACTATTACTAGTAGTATTATTATTATTATTATTATTAGTTACATGTGAATAACTTAAATTCTCCTCACTCAATCTTGATGATGATAATATTCTACTATTTATATTATTGTTATTATTTGTATTTATATTCGTATTAGTATTAGTTTGGACTGGTTCAGGAGCTTTTACAATCGGTTGTTGCTGTTGTTGTTGTAATGATGACGATACTGATGATGGTAATTTTGAAAGTGGTGGTTTTTCTTTAACAATAACTTTAGGAAAACTTAAATTAATAGCTGAAGCTGCCTTTAGTTCACTTGGTGAAAATGGTAAAACTGTTGGTGAGCTGTGTTTCAATTGCTGCTGTGTAGTTTTTGTAGCACTACTACTAGAAGTGGTGGAATTAATTCCAGTTGAATTTGAAACAATAGTAATATTTGGTTTGGTATTAGTATTTGTAGTTGGAATGGAAAATTTTGCAAGTTGTTGTTGTAGTTGTTTTTGCTGTTGTAGTTGTTGTTGCGAGTGGTATAAGAATGAAGAAGAATTCCCCCCGATATGACCCTGCCCTCCCCCCTGAATAGTTTGTATTTGACTTTGGCTTTGATGAATTTGAGAATTTATCTCTTTCGCCAACAGCGGCTACATGTAGATATAAGATGAGTAGGGAAAACCAAGAAAATAGTAGTGTGTAAAAGAAATCAAAATGATAAGAAAAAAAAAACGAAAAACAAAAAAAAATCGTCTTTTGGTTGAAAACAAAATAATTCTTCTCATCATTCAAGCATTCATACCATTCATCTCATCTCAGCCCTCATTAATTGAAAAAAATAAATCCCAAGTTTAGTTTGTTTTTTTAAAAAAACACTCATACACAACACACATATTAAGTCCAAAAAATAAGAACAAGATTAATTAATACATGAAAGTACAGGGATATTGTTTTTGTCAGTAATCGTTAAAAGTATAAAATTAAAAAAATAGAGCACTGGAAGAAAGATGTTTTTAGAATATACTGATAAGCTGAAATGAATGAAAACAAAACTGTCAAAGTTCAACGTCAACTACAGTGAAAAGTAAAGAAAGTCAAGGTTGTTTTTTTTTAAACATCTGAATGCTACTATAAACTATAAAATAATGAAATTCCCCATGAAAGAAAATTCAAGTCATTTAGCATCTAAAAATCTAAATAGCTTGAGATAGAGCTATAAATTTCCCATGTATTCAACTAAAAACGAAAAAAGGTATAATATAATAACAAAAACTGTTGAAAAAACATTGTATGCAGCATGTACTATTACTATGTACTATTACTATGATGAAAGGAGCAAAATAATATAACATATAATTCATCATCATAATTTCAGGCAGCTTTTTTTTCTGGAAGGCCAAGAAAATTGCTTGGAAGAAAGAACTTGAAGATTTGTGAAAATAATAAAAAAAAACAAATAAAGTTTTGATGGCTAAATGTGAAATAAAATGTAATAATTAAAAAGAACTTTAAATATCAAGCATTTTATGGCTTAATCGTTTACAAATCCAAAATCCGTAGCCTGTACAAAAAATGTTTTTTTTCTTCCCTTGAATAATTAACAATTTTCACCCTATCCAATGTTGAATGTCTACACTGATGTCACAAAAATGTCTTGATCAGTCTACCTTTTCTAAGTTATTGCTATACACTAATCACATGAATCACCAAACACGACGTTTTACTTTTTACACCTTTTGTCTTTAGTCAATGTACAAACATATATATAATATATTATATTACATATAGATACATGTTATATTGTACACTTAGGACGAATCACGGATTGTTAATTTGGGTCACAATAACATACTATATCTATAGTCTATAAACATCAACTGACATCCATACACACACATGTATTCTTTACATTTTGTACAGTAAAAATATATTGTTGTGTCCTTTTAAGTAAAAAGTAAAACTATCACATAAAAACACAAGAAGCAAAAACAAAAAGTAACGTAAACATACCTGTCCTAAATTGGATGACAATGAAGAAGATGGTCTTCCATCCATTGTAAACATGGAATGCTCAGGTGATTTTACCAAACCATAAAATTGTTGTTGTTGTTGTTGTCCATCCATCGTCGGTAGGCCATTAGCATCCAAAAGTACCTTTATTTTTAAAAAGAATAGAGAAGGGATAAAAATCATGATTTGTAATTGGTAATTGGTTGTTGAAGTGTGTAAAAATAAAAAATATATAATGACACATTCAATTAAGCTATTAACAACTTGTATAATAATTAATTAATTTACTTGTAAAGGTTGTCCTGAACTAGTGACGAAAGATGTGGGGACATATCCCTTGTTGTCTGGATGTACTTGAGTATAATATTGAGGACCAGGTTGTCCAGGATTTAACATTGGCATCATTCCAGCTGGTAAAGCCGTTGCTGCCATTACATTTTGACTACTCACAACTCCAGCAGCCACAAAATTTTGTAAATTTTGAGTTCCATTTGGTGGTGATGTTATATCATGAGGAATATTTCCCAAGTCCGTTAAACTTGAACAAGCAGTAGTAGTCGTTGGAGTATTTACACTGATACATGTATCATCAACTACAAAAATAAAATCAAAATACAAAATAGAAAACAGAAAATAATAATCAGTAAAGAGACATCATTAGCTATACAAATTTTATATAAAAAAACGGATGAATCCATTCACAATAACAAAGCAATAGCAATATTTTCCTTCCTACCTTCAGGCTTATGAGTCACAACTGAAAATCGTCCCTTTTTCACAGCACTTACAACAGGTTGAACATTTTGGATTGATGCTGATCCAGTCACAGTTTCAGAAGGTGATAAAGTGGTAGTATTATTATAATTATTATTGCTAAGGCTATTTGCAGCATTACCATTATTATTATAAGGATTATTAATACTATTATTATTATTTAATACACTGAATGGGATATTTTCTAAATTTACACCACTGGTGATATTTAATTGACTTGCTAGATTATTAGAAAGGTTGTTAAATTCACTGATTGGAGTATTATTATAACTTTGATTACTGTTATTGTTGTTCACTTGTTGCTGTTGAGTTGATGATGATGATAAGTTTTGATTCAGACTCTCTGGTTTTTTTACTACACTCACTTTAAATCTGGATGGTTTGACTTGAGTAACACCTTGGACAGGAACAGTTGAAGGTTGACTAACTTGAATAGAATTACTATTATTGTTACTAATTGCAGTACTAATTAAATTATTATCATTTTGCACACGTTTAGTATAATTCATAAAGTCAATAGTTTCTGTTGTAGTTGGTGTTCCTGCAGAAGTTGGTGTATCTAATGCTTGTTGTTGTTGCTGTAGTTGTAGTTGTATAAATTGATTTGGATTTGATGTTGAGAAACCCTCATAATTACTACTACTTGATAGTTCTGACATATTAGTCATATTATTAGTATTATTATTACTACTACTGTTCAGTAAAATTCCACCACCATTTCCATCATCCAAAATATGATTTGAAGTAACTGGTTCTCCACTTCCAGGCAGTGGAACTGTCGGCATTGTTCCAGGTCGAGCTTTTACTTGTCTCGTAATATCTTCTACCATTTCTGCAAATATTTGTGAATGAGATTCCGAGAGTAAATCCTCAGCAACCTGAAATGCATAAAACCAAAATTGGTTACGTAAAACAGTAAATAACTATTCTTGTATATCATTTATTAAATACACAATTAAATACACAAGTATATTGTATTTTATGATTTTATCAGAAAGTATTGTAAAAAAATCACACATCAACCTACCAAATTTTTTGCAATGTCAGTAGGAACCAAATCATCACAGTCAAATTTAAATGTTACAGTTTTTTGTTTTCCTGTTTCAATTTGACACTCGACTATAGTTCCATTAACACCACTCACACTCAATAAAGTCAACTTGGGTCCCTTTTCAACAGTTTTCCTCCTCTTTGATACTTTCTTTTCTGCTCTTCGCTGCTCAACAGCTTCAATCATCATCTCATGGGGAAGTTCGGATGTATTCATTGTTGACGCCGTACTTGAGGACATCATCAATCTATATTATGATATATGTACAAGTAATTATATTATCATTAAGAGAAATTATAAGTAGTAAGACAAACTTTCATTCCAAATTATTACACAAAATATACATATAACAATTAAAAATCAATATCAAATATCAAAATAGAACTTCAATATTACCCGTCGACTTGATTTACTAAATGTTCCGGAGGCATTTGAACTTCAGAATGATAATGACAGGGAGCAGATTGAGGCATAGAATTTTTAAGAAGTGAATCAATCTGTTGTTGTTGAAATCTTTGAGCACTTGCAATGTCAAGCTGTAAAAATATCAAGTAAAAACATTAGATAATGCAATTTTTAACAGCAAGTACAATAATTTTTTAAATAAATATAAATGATGTATAATATAGCTTGTAAATGTTCATATATATTATGATAAATTATGAGATACGTTTATGGCTTGAAAATTGTACTGTATTATTATTATAGCGTTGAAATTTAAATACTAAATATCTAGTTTTTCTTTGACTAAAATCTATAGTACTATACAACAAATAATGTATCTAATTGCGTGTATAATTTTTGATTTTTAAATGCTAGAAATGCATTGAAGCGCATTAGAGCATAATAAAAAAAATTAGCATTAAATTTCATAAATTCTATTTTCTATAAAAAAAAAAAAACACTTCATCACATGCAGAATTTTATTTTTGCACATTGTTAAGATGAAATCTTCTTTTTTAAACTAGTTTTTTTAAAAAATAAAAAAGCATCTGTTTATACAGATTATTGTTAATTCGTAAAAACTTTCATTATTAATTTTAAAAACAAAAACAAAACAATGTTTTAGTTTAAAAAGTCAAGTACTAATAAAAAAAAACAACTAAAAACTATATAAAAACTATTAGACTATAAAAAAAACCAAACGAAAATGGCTGAGCAAAAGAAAGAAAAATAATAAAAACACGCAAAAATTAAAGGTTAGAAAAATATATTGGAAAAAAGTTACCACTGTAATATTATGTACATAATACATAATATATACCAAAATCAAAATGGTTGATTCTAAATATAGTGACGCCTTACCACTTTTATTGCATATAAAAGTTTTTGTTCATTCATTCATTCTTTTAGATAGATATATATAGAAAAGAAAACTGAATGGTACATAAAAAAGTAATAATAATAACCTGGATGTGTGAGAATGTGATATCATTATTTATTAAGTGATAAAGATAAAAACAAAACCTGTAATTACTTGTAATTTAACAGCAGAAGCCTTGGATTTTATTGATGAAGTAGTACTAGTAGTAGAAGCATTGTTTATTTTGTTACTATTATTGTTAATGGGAGGAATACTATTGGAAACATTGTCAGCACGCGTAGCAGCAGATGGAGCGGAAAAAGAATGTCTATGTAACAAAATAGCATCCGAGGACTGTTCCCCCAGATTTTGGGCAAAAAGAGTACTATTGCTATTGTTGGTATTTGAAGTACTATTATTATTATTACTACTAGTATTATTATTATTTGATAAACTAATTGGAATGGAAGAATTAGAAGATGGAATAACCAGTACCTCGTTTGGATTCTGAATTTGATTTGAATAAACAGTGGACTGTGCACTATTACTACTATTTGTTGTATTTTGATACACGGGAGGTGAAGCTCCGTCATTCAAACCACTACTAGTTGAAGTAATTCCACTTGCATTATTTTCAAGTAATGTTCCAGTGTTTGGATTAATAATTAATGCTGCAGCAGCAGCATTGGAACTTGTAATTGTATTATAATTTGTTGTAGCCACTGAAGATGAGGCCGATGTGGATTTGAAATTTTTATGATAATTGTTATTCACATTACTAGAAGATGAGGAGGATGCTGCTTCAAAAATAGTTAGAATTGCTTCACGAATATCTCGATCACCAACAACTGAGGAGGAAGAATTATTATTATTATTATTATTACTAGTATTGCTATTATTATTATTATTTAATATCACGGGTTTAGATAATTCATCAACTTGTCCTTGTTTTGTAATATTATTACTTGTCTCTTCACCACCACTATTACTAGCAGTTTTCTCACCAACATTGGTATTACTGTTATTAATTTGACTGGTTAAATCAACACTATTAACTATAATATTATCACCATCGATTGGAGTTAATAGAGTACTAGAATTATTTCCACTTCCCGCTGGACCACTATTATTATTATTAATTGTTACTCCCGCTGTTGATGGTTGAAAATTTGATTGTTGTTGTTGTTGTTGTGGTTGATTTGGAATATATTGTTGTTGTTGTACTGGTGTAGGTGGTACTTGTTGTTGTTGTTGACCAGATGTAGATACTTGTTGTGTTGTTGTTCCTGTTGATGAGGATGATGGTGGTGGATGAATTTGAAGCAGAGCCTCTAATTCTGCTCTAAGATTTCTATCTGAACCAGGATTACTTTGAATTTTTTCAGTCACTGTTTTGGTTCCATTGGAATTATTATTATTGGTATTATTACTATTACTAGTATTATTCACAGTCGCATTATTATTATTATTACTACTACTACAACTATTATGAGTGTTATTATTATATGTACTTATACTGGAATTGGAATTATTATTATTAGCATTACTACTACTAGAATTATTATTTGTTACACGGAAGTCTTCTGTATTTTGTTGAGTCGTTGTTCCAATATTTGAGGATGATGTGGAACCAACACTTTCCTGTTGTTGCTGTCCTGTACTATCCAATGTATTTGTTGATTTTGGATTGACAAGGTTGACAACACCATCCACAATGAAATGAGTTAAAGTCTGAGGTTCCTTTTCTTGTTGTTGTTGTGTGGAAGTCTGAGTGGTTTGCCCCAAAATATTTTCACCAGTCTCACGAGTTGCAGAGGATGTATTCTTACTACTATTGGATGTTGGTTGAATAATAGAATTGGATGGAGGGAGAGAAGTAGTAGTAGTAGTAGCCAGAGGCCTTGTTAGTGTTGGAATAGCGATAGGAGCTGTGCCAATCTATAGCAAGTTTAAGACGGTATCAAAAAAAAAACAGAAAAAAAAAGAAAAAAAGAAAACAATCATCATTCTCTGGGTAATCAAATCCAATTCAAATTCAACTACGTGTTATTTATAATATACATACAAATACATACATGACAAACGACAAACATTTTACTATTCTTTTTCATACTAGTATAATAATATTATTATAACCTTTTTCTTTTTTTCTATTTATTATACTGACTGCATTTATTGCTCAACTGACTTAATTATATTATTATTATTGTCATTAGCATTGCAACAATATAAAATTGCATAGGAAAAAGTATACATAATATAAAACAAGTTGTCAATCAACTATATGCAATAAGCAAAATAGTATCATGAATTTCATGCTTCAAAACTTGACTAGCAACATCGTTTATACACTGACAACAATAACACACGCACACAAAAAACTTGAGCAATAAAAAAACTGTTATGAGAAACCAATAAAAACAAAACAAAAAGCAGCATTGTATTATAATATTCATCGGTAATACTAAAAAAAAAACCATGCAGGATGGGGAAAAAAAGAAGACAAAAGATGTGTTAATTTTTAAAAGGTGAACTCAAAAGGAAGAAAATGCAGTAAAATATTTTGAATGACTAAAGACAATATCGGTGTGAAAAGCTACAAATTATGAATGATATAATAATAATTATGCTAAAGTTGTATATTATTACTGTTTTGATACAAATCTATAAATGAAAAATGAATAGTCAGTGGTTGGTTGGTGTATTATTATGATACTTCAAATTATTATTTTACATTGTCTAATGTCTAATGACTACTTAGCATGTAGACAGCATAATTAATAATAATAATTATCCTTATTATCATCAAAAAAAAATCTATAGAATTATGATAAATTTCTATTTTATTCATTTCTACACTAAATTACTAAATTCTAAAATGTATAATGTAAATATTGTGTAATCAATTTACCTGCTGAGGAACGACGACTAACGAAGGTGCAGCGACTAATTGTTGTCCAGCAGCCACGTATAATTGTGGTGCTTGATGATGGTGATGATGATATCCAGGATACTGCTCAGCAGCATATGATGGATTTTCAGTAGCGAAAACTGCGGATTGTTGTTGTCCGGGAACAACTTGAACAAAGGCACCAGGAACCTGAAATGCAGATGTGATGAAACCAGCTGGACCGTATAGTTGTTGTTGAGGCTGAAAAAATAAATACCATCAAAGATTAGGAAAACGGTAATAAGTCACATATATTTTCATCTTTTTTTAACAAAAATAAAACATTTTACTAGTAAATGCCCATCATTTTTTTTGCTTCAATACAATATTATACAATACAGAATCGTATTTAATCTTTATTATTTAAACAAAATGTAATAAAACACTCATGAAATACCTATAATATATAGTATTATGTATCCTTATTTATAGTTTAAAATAAAATTGGTATGATATTACGAGGAATTCAGTAAAAACACTGATAAAATTGACAGGTGTACATTGACAAACCAAAGCCAATGGCCGATGGGACAAAATAACAAAACTCCCTCAGTCAGTAGTCAGTAAATACACATAATATTAATTTCTATTTTCAACCTTCAAGTACTCTTACAACTCAAGTACTTTTACTCTAACATCTAACACTTTGTTGAGTTGTTGTATAGCATGAGCACAACTAAAACACAAAACTGCAAGTATAGTAGTATAAAAAATTGGTTTATCCCAGGCTCAAAATATTCGAGTTTTTTTCATGTAAGAGGAAATTAAAGCTTATGACTTATGACTATTGTAATTAATATATACGTTTGAGTGCATTTAGCTCTCAGACGAGCACGCGGCGACAAAAGTCTATTAGCTACCAGCTACAACAAATAAATACCAAATAGATTGAGCTCTGAAACAAATCACAAAAAACACAAACACACACGTATAAAGTTGTGTGTGGTGTGTATCAAACAGTTTTGATGTGCCTAACTATGTACACGTGATACTACTCATACAGATCGAGATTAATAAATAGAAAGTACTCTAAAAAAACACATACACAAGTGTTAATAGATGATACATGTTATGATTGTACAATGTACAACTTATTTTGTTCATATTACATGTCGAATCACATGTTTGTGTAAGTCAAATATCAAGCGGTTCTAATATACATAATATATAATATTCACGTTTCATTCTCAAGGGAATAAAGATTTTGTACAAACTATAATATATTATTAACCTTAGAAAGAACTTAATTTTTCATTTGTTCACCCAATTCATAAGAAGGGCAATGATATGCATCAAAATTTCATGTAAGTAAATAATTAGTGGCTAATAATTCACAAAAATAGGATAAGCAGACTTGAAGAACGTAATAAAACACATGTTTGTCCATGGTAAATGGGTTTTAATCTCCCTATGTCTTAGTCATGTATCATCTATCTATCATCTGCTCTTGACCAAATAACTCTCATCTTCTTTGTCCTTCATTTACTAACTGTGTACATACTTTTATAAGAACTTTTGACGCAGTTACATAGAGAAATACTCGAGGTTTTAGATTCTAGATTCGAGACACATGAACATTTGTATATTATTCCAAACAGAATCTTCTAATCATTCTAATATAAAAAGTGAAAAGTGATTGGCTACTGGTAATATTGTGTAGTATTGTAATTGTATAATATGTAGTGCAAAGTCATTCAAGATAATATAAAAAATCAAAACACTTGACATTTTTTCCCTATCACATTATAATTTATAACAACTACACACAAAACACTCTAAAATACGTTTTCAATTCCTGGGAATCTCAATAATAATAATATAGTAAAATGATGCACTTCCTGCAATCTAATTTTTCAATAGGTATTATATTATTACTATGTAATTACTGGGAATAAAAGTCAGACTCTTTTGTACCTTTTCAATTTAAAATTTATATCAAACGATGAACCAACTAGTAACCTTTTACAAGAATAGAAAATAGAATAAAGAAAATCTAATATTAACCTGCTGCTGAATGTAGATGGGACCTTGAACGCGATGGGGGTCATTTGTCGGTTGAAGGGTCATATATCCAGCATCTGATTTTATTTAAACGATATAAATATTAAACATTTAATCAGTGATAAACAATGACACCATTCTCAAGTTTACATTTGAATTACACATGTAATTGATAATATATTATAGATAATGGATAGTAAAGTTATTTTAAAAATCATACCAGTCATATTTTGAAAATGAGCAGTGGCCGAGTTGTCCGGCATCAGAATGGTTTGTACTTGTTCATTTGTCATTCCATCAGGATGCACAACAGGCATCGCCGAATGATTTATACTCAATGCAGCCATCTGATTAAACATTTGTTGCTGATTGAATTGATTAACTTGATCCGCATTCATTTGATCAATTTGGCTTTGCTGTACTTGTTGTTGCATGGCTTCTGAAGTCAAGGTTTGTTGTTGTT
This sequence comes from Sminthurinus aureus, assembly GCA_034698265.1. Taxonomy (NCBI): domain Eukaryota; kingdom Metazoa; phylum Arthropoda; class Collembola; order Symphypleona; family Katiannidae; genus Sminthurinus; species Sminthurinus aureus. The sequence continues at coordinate 16,991 of JAQGBH010002653.1, forward strand.
TTCTCCTCTCCCTTCGATCACGAATAAGAGACTGAACTTGATTCTTTAGTAATGTTGCTACTACTTTACTATCTTCATTAAATAATAAACCAGTCTTTACCTAAAAACATAAAATTATAGGAAAAGCTCACATTATTGAAAATGCTTTTTAATTTTTACTATGGGCACAAAGTAAAAAAGTACAATCAAAATGGACGATTTATTTACAATTTGAGAAGAAAAAAATACAAAATACAATGGACACACACTTACCAATTCTTGAATTAATTCATCAGCATCATCCTTTTCAATATCAAATTCAAATTCAACTGCTTCGTCCTTTCGACACTTGGTACTTCTTTTCTGTGGATCTACCACACGGAGACGAAATTCCACTTTTCCTGAATCCGATTCCAAAGCTTTCTCCTTTGAAACTAATTCTACTTTTAGTCCAGGATCTTCTGCAAAGAATTCGTGATTCAAAAGAGTCTTTACGCTTGGCCTTTCGGATCGGGTAAGTCTTATACACTTTTCAATAATTTCTTTAATCTCTGAATTTTCAATCTTATCAAAACTTTGAGGCTTGATGCCCTATAAATAAAAGAAAAGCAAATGCAAAAGAATTAACACCAAAATAATGATAATAATAATAATAATTTTTATCATGTTACATGAATTATTATTTAAAAAACAGAAAATGTTTTGTTCGTTTTAATAACAATAACAATAGTATGTAAACATACCGAAGTCACTTTCTTGTAGATCTGTGCAGGTCCAGTACATTCAGAATAGGGATACTCAGAAGTGGCCATTTCAAGCATACACATACCAAATGCATACACATCAACACTTTCATCATAGTGCTCTTCATACATTTCAGCTAAAAATAAGTATACACATAAAAAATATGGTTACATTATACATTATGAAAAAGAAGAATGACAAGAAGAAGAAGAAGGAAATTGATGGTGTAACAAGCTGATAATTAATTATTACTCTTCATGAAGATAAAAATGAAAATACTTGAAACATTATACATGAATCATTATATTAATAAACAAAATTCTCTGCTTCATCTTTCCTGTACTTTATGCAGGACGTATGAAAAGATACTTACGAGCCATAAACTCCGGTGTGCCAATTATAGATTTTGCAAATGAGCGATTTTTTAATGTTGCCAGCCCCAAGTCACCTGTGCCAAAAAAAGTATATAATATTATCCCATAAATTATTCATAAATTGAGCATACATTCTATAATAATCTACAATCATGTTTAAAATCAAAATCAAAATTAGTTCAAAACTATAGTGATTTAAAAAATAAAAATAAAAGGCAAAAATAGAAGAAAAAGAACATAATATTATGGATATACCTATTTTGACGGACCCCGTGGTTCCAGAAATAAAAATATTGTCACATTTTAAATCTCGATGTATTATTGGTGGTGTTCTTGAGTGTAGAAAATATAATCCCTTCAAAATTTGGCGATACCAGGACTTTAACACTTTTAAATTCACTTTTTTAAAACGTTTCAAGTACCTGAAGAAAGGTAGAAAAATAACACATATATTTTACACTGTGAAATTGCCATGATTAATTATTATTTGTTTATTATTTATAATATTCTGGTATGTATCGTTTCACAATCACAATTTTTATGAAAGAATAAAGAACTATTTATTTATTTATTAAGTTTTCTGAATTATTCTTATATTATTATGTAGAAAAAAATATACTGTAAAGGAGCACGGCAAAAGAAAGAGAGAGAGCGAGAGAGATGAATGGTAACTTTCTTTCTGTTCAAAAAACTCAGATTTCAAATCTTCATGTGATAATGTGACCATTTAAAATCACCTAGAAAATAGATCTATTGCAATCTCATACAACGACCGACGACCGAAACAAAGAAACGATGAAATACATACTTACATAATATCTACAATCCACACACACACGGAGTTGCAGTTGGCAGAATCAATTTTTCATATGTGTGTATGTGAGTCATGATCATAATATGCTATGCATAGTTAAAAGAGTATACATTGGGTTTTTTTACTCTATAGCATCTTCAAATAACTAGCTGTATTTCAAAGGTAGTCCTACTTTCTTCAAATTCTTTCATGATATGTAGCATGTCTAATCAGAATCTGCTTTTCGTAAATCAGGAAAATCAAACTTGTCTAATGTACAAGTAACAAGTACATACCCAAGTACATATATGAATAAGTGTATATTACACGCACTTCTTTTTATAGATTATGAATACTATTTATCTGTTACCTATAATATTATAAGTTTAAAAAGAATAAGGTTCAAAGGGGGAAATGCAAATTTACATACAATCTACTCCTATTCTATGTACAGATACAGACTTGCAAATACCATGCATAATGTACTATGAGTACAGAGTAGAGTGCCAGAAAGATTTAACTGCTGTTTGAAATTTATAAATATACACACATAGGAAACTGGGAAAGAGAAAAAATAATCTACAGGTCCCGCATGTGGGTAGAATACAAATAGAATACATCTTCATGTCTTCTTCTATGTCTCGTACATGTATAATAGTATATGTTTAAGTTCTAAGCACGATATATTTACAGCTATCTATTATCTATCTAGCGTAGCTATCTTTCATGGTAACATACTGTAATGATAATATTACACAAAATTGTAAAGTTTGTGACTAGCCAAAACACTGAACTTCTTTTTCTCTCTCTCCCTCTCTCTTTCTTTCGTTCTTTCGTTCTTTCTCTCTCACTATGCAAGTAATAGTAGATTACATAACAGTTTACATAATAATAATAATACGTAATATGTACATGACAACCTTTTATCTTGTTTAAAAAGTACAAAGTATGAAAGTAAATGATACATACTATTTACATTGTATGAGATATTAACAGTTGTTATGTCGTAAATTAATAAACATGTGCATGCAAATTTTTTTTACTTACATTTTTAGAGTTCCAGATGTCATTAACTCAGTGACGAGAACAATATATTTTTTCTTTGGTGTTGCTACTTCCCAATAATCATAAAATCTCACAATATTTGGATGTTGTAAGTTTTTGAGCATTTCAGCCTCTTCTCGAAACCTCTGACGTTCCAATTTACTTAACTTCTTTTCCTAGATATTGATAAAGAGATAAAGAGAAAAAAGAAAGTTAGTAAAGGAATTATTTTAGTTTTTTACTTTTTAGCATCAATCAAATATTATTGTGTATTATGTCATAAAAGACGGATAACTATCTTTATCTATTTCATATCAAGTACTGTAATAATATTATATCATTATATCATTCAAGTACAACTGACTGAATAATACACAATACATACTACCTATATTATATTTTACCTGAAGTTCACACCATGCTACACTAACACCAGTCTGAGTATCCAAGCCTCTGTATACAGTTTTAAATGAGCCTCGTCCAATTTCCTCGTCAAATTCTAAAAAAGATTTTAACATTGAACAATAATTAATTATTATTTATTATTAATAATGTCATACTTCAATATCATTATTTATCGTTCACATAATTTTAATATAAAGTACGAAAACAAAATTGCAATATATTATCAACAAAAAATAAAATAAAAACTTACTTAAATATCTTCCATCTGGACTTTGGTCAACAGCTTCCTCTTCCGCCTCTTCTTCATTCTTTTTAGTACTGTCCTTATTCTCCCTCCCATTATTATTACTATTATTATTAATATTACTACTAATATTATTATTGTTCGTTGTGACTTTAGATTCTGAATTAGGTTGAATCTCACCCTCTGTGGTTTGTTTATCACTAGTCAAGTCAGAGTCATTTGTTGGTGTTGAAATAATATTATTTTCATTGTTGATATTTTGTTTAGTAACCATTTTAGAAGATAACGAGGGTTCTGTATTATTACTACTTGTATTACCACTAATAATAATATTATTGACTAATAACCCACTTAAATCTTCTCCACCTTCTTCTTCTACTGTTGTAGTAGTCGACTCAAGCTCTTTTTCTAAAACAGTATTACTATTTTTACTACAATTACTTTGTTCGGTATCCTCTGGATTCGTAGAAGCAGTAGTAGTAGGTGTTGTTGTTGTTGTTGATATTAATTGTACTTTAGATTTATTATTAGTAATATTATTTAGTCCTACTGTCACTACAGTTTCATTCTCCTGATTATTAGAAGAAGAATTTTTCTGTTCACCAATTACAACTACAACTTTTTTATTATCACTATTATTCTCTATTAATCCTTCCCGATTTCTAGAGTCAATATTGTGATGCTCTATTAAATCTTCGTCTTCTTTTTTTGGAGTACTAGATTCAGTTTCAATTTTTACTGTAGATGCTGAAGACATTTTTTTCAAGTCTTCATCACCTTCTGATTTAATTATTATTGTTGTCTTCCTATCTCCGTCGTCACCTGATGACATCATATCACTAGTATTATTTAAATATTTTTAGATTAAAAGAATACATTTATTATATTATTATAAGATTGTTTTTTCTTTTAAAAAACAAACAAAACTTTTTTCTTTCTCCTTTCTGTGATAAAATATTAAAAATCTCATAAAACACAGCTCTTGTAAAGCGAGAGAGCCATGTAATGATGATGATGATGGTAACAATATAATAATACTATAGATAAATCAATTTGTGTGTATTTAAATAATATTTTAGTTATTAGTACAAAATATTTGTATACTTGTATACTTGACTATATCACGAAATGGGAAAAAATACAATCAACTTTTTGTATGTAGTAATAGTAGAAGTAGTATAATATTGTGATTATTTTTTACAGGATGAGTTATTGTTCTTCTTGTTGTTGAGATGTTTTGGGTCATAATAATGTCAATTGTTGACAATAAATAGTGTTGATGCTGACCTAGGTAATCCATTCATCATTCATCATTTGCTTGTTTTAATTGGTGGTTATACTATTACAATAGTTTTGTTCTTCAATCTTGACCCGCCTGCGGTTCTTCTACAAAGTATCACGAATAGTAATAATATTTTAGTTGTTGTTGAGTATCATTTTAATGTTTCTTTTACTTCCGGTAACCGGGTTTAAGTGATGATTTCGATGACTCGATCAGAATTGATATTTGAATCCTCTTTTTTTCCTATAAAACAAAAGACAAAAAAATTCAAGTGATTAGTAAACTAATAAATAGTTAATTAGAACTACAAGGTTAATAAAAAACTTGTTCATAATATGTATCCTTATTTTATATACACTTTTAATTTTTAACTGTCAATATGTCAATATCAAACCTCAAGGCTCAAGAACCAAAATAATTAAAAGAAACCAAAACTCAAACACTCAAACATGCTAAAAAAAAAAAAAGTCTTGCTTCTTTCTGCTTTCCGAATTCTGCATTCCCAATTGTAATTTTATACTTCCACAAATTACGACAATTTTCAAGAAAATGGCTACTAATTAAACTAATGAAGACTTAAACACTTTTTTAACAACTAAATTATTCAACTCCAAACTCCAAAGTTTACGGGGCACACAAAAACCTATTTTTTCAGATAAAATCCGAAACCCCGAAAAATCGGCTTTTTTGTTTTTTGTGTGCCTCGAATTTTTGGTTTGAATTCTCCAGCCAAATCTCCAAGACCAACTTGTTTTTTTCTCAGAAAATCACTAAATATATCACTGAAAAATCCAAACTTTCACTTTTCAATATTTTTCAAGTTAGGCAATGTTGAAAAAAAAAATGTTGTGTAACTGAAGTAAATATTAAATATTTCACTGAATATTGAGAGTTTGAAGTTTAAATATATTTAAGTACGTATTAGTTAATGGAGCTAAGGATCATCAAAAGCTCACTAATACTAATTATCTTGCCTTAGGTCATAAAAGCTTTCTCTGTTTTATCTATAGCTAGAAAATACATAATAATATTATTATGGTACTACAATTATCAACAATTATCTCGCTCAGACACACACAAGCTGAAAAGCCTATCTCTCTACTTATTACGATTTAAATATTTTACAACTAACATTCTAACATGAAATAAAAGAACTTGTCCATCTTCCATAAGTAGGTACATTTAAAAAGAAATGAAGGCAAGTGCTAAAACTCCAAGTAAAAGCATTGTAAAAAGATAAGGTTTGGCATTTTACCTATTTAAATCTGTCTAACTACGATTATACATAATACATAATTGTAATGATATTATGAATCATGCAAATCTCAAAGTGAAATCGCGTTTACACCAGTTTGAAGATGTATTTCGCATATATATGATAACTCAATATATACTCTTGAAACAGAAACTCTGAATAGTTTAGTTTAGCAAGGATACTTCTATGTAGACACAAAAATCTTTTGATTTC
>JAQGBH010002654.1:0-23307 GCA_034698265.1 Sminthurinus aureus
CTGAGTTTTTACCTGAAATGTATCTGCACTTGGAATTTGGGTTTTGTGGTTTGTGTTTTAGAATTCCAGGAAAAAGTGAATTAACCGAGCAGCAAAAGAAATGTGCAGTCACAGCTATCAATATTACCTGCTTCAGAAATAATTCAGGGTTTAATTTTTGTACGATTCCTTCTTTATTTTTGTTGGTTCATATTAGACAAAGGAATTTTATGTAGAAATAAATTAACGTGAGAAATATTTAATATTTGTCGTGTTCAATGTTCAATATTCCCGCTCATCGTTTACAGTGATGCGATGCGTCGTGACGCCAACGGCCAAAATTCCTTCTGCAAACAGATTTTTCATTTTAAAATTAAACATTTCATTTAATGACGATTTCATTGTTTGGTCATTGACTTTACTCGGATGTTCAGAAAACTGAAATAGTATAACAGCGGCTCGCGATTGGAGATAGAAAACTCAAAAGCACCAAGTTTGGGTATTCTTATCATTTAAAATCGTCCTTATTTTCATTATCATCGTCATTAGCGCCCTCATTTGTCTCATCGACTTTCATGCTGGTGTTTTTAAACAAGGCACTATAGATTCTTGACATGATAAAGTTGTCGAGTAGTTTAAAAATGTACCCGCTAGATGGCGCCATTACACAATGTGCAGAGCCAGCCGGACATGAGGAAAACAAAACTCTGCTTCGAATCGTAAAAAGAATAAGCTGTTGACGTTGACAACTGGACAACATTTGTAATTTGCAGAGCATCCAAAACCCACATTAATAAAGTCGCTGGTTCTTTTCTATTTACTCTGTACTCTTCTGTTAAAAGTGATGTCAATATCAATATCAATGCCAGTGTCAATAGAGCGACACGAAGAACAAACACAGATGAAGAATTTCCCGAGGCGTATCTTTCCACAATGACGCTACGTGATAAAATTGGCTTGTTCCCTTCTGCTCAAAGCAATTATCATGTCGAAACAACGCCAACGGCACGGGAAATAAACAAAGATGAACAAAGAACAATTGGCGATGATAAAAGTCGCTTGTTCCTTTTTTCTTGTTTCCCATTCTGTTCAAAGTACACTGAAGAAAATTTTCCGGCTTTGAAGAGTAAAATTTTACTCTTCAAAAGTGCGTGGGTGGCAAAGTACCACGAAGAGTAAAACGTTCCTCTTCCAAAGAGTAAAATCGCATATGGCTTCAAGGAGTAAACTACTAAAGGAGGCGTGGCTTAATTTTACTCTTTGACGATTAAACATTTTCCCCTTTAAATGCATACGGAATCCCTTTGAAGAGTAAAACCCTTCTTACAGATTACTCTTCATAGCAGGTCCATGACAATCCGTGAGCTTTGGATTGTGGGGCGGGATTAAGTGATTCGTGACGTCACGTCAGTGGCATCAGCGCTCTGATTGGCTGACGTTTTAACACAGGTTTAATGCATTCCCAAATGAAGAAAACTTTGACTTGAGCGAGTAAAATTTTGAACGGCTTCGAATTTCAGCAGAAAATTTAAAAATTTGTTGAAGTTCGACGTCGCTTGAAATTTTTCTCGCTCAAGTCAAAGTTTTCTTTATTTGGGAATGCATTAAAATAGTGTTAAAACGTCAGCCAATCAGAGCGCTGATGCCACTGACGTCACGAATCACTTAATCCCGCCCCACAATCCAAAACATACGCATTGCCATGCACCTGTGTAGAGTGTATACTCCATACGTATGTGCGTATACATACGTATGTGCGTATACATACTGTATTAAGTATTAATGGCTTCATAATTTGATTTCAGGTTAGCTGAAGCTCTAAACAATTTTGAAATCTTTAGCCAGCTCCTGCGGCACACGGTATTAATAAATTACATATTATAAAATTATTAATAAAATTATAAATAAAATTTTAATAAAACGATGACGAACACTATATGAAGGATAACGACGATGAGTACTGAGGATGCTGAAGATTAGAGTTATTTTTATTTCTTCTTTTCTAGGTGGGTTACAGTGGGGATTTTTCAATGAAAAGAGGAATTATTCGTCTACTCGTCAACTCTTTAAGAAAAAGTGATAAAATGTCATTGTGGAGCGCTGAATTGAAGAATGCATGTAAAGAGATTGTAAATGAATGCTTGGAGAAAGTTGAATCCGCATCTGCTGCTGTAGATACCGAATTTGATATTGAACTCCGCATTTGTTATTGTTTTCTTTATCTTGATTCCAAAACAATTTTATCTTTTTGTAAAAATTGTGTGGAAAAGTATCCAAACGAAATTATGTAAGAATACTGATTTACCTGAGTATTTAGACCATTTTTATTATAATTAATTATAATCGTGTATTCACTACTCACCTACCGTCTTGGTCATAGATGTCTAATTTATATTGTGTTTTTGTTTGTTTTTCTTAAACTTTTTTTTAGGTTTCGAAAATGCTTGGCATGGTCCAGTCAGGAATTAGAGGAAGGTACATATTTCATAATATCTTGTCTACCAACAGCATAATATTGTTTAAAATTTGAAATTCTTATGGCATTTATTATAGTATGTCCTGTGATTTGTGGTTATTTTAAAATTTATTTTTATCGTATTTTGTTTTTTTTGAAACAAACTAAAATGTTGTGGCTGTATTTTGTGCATTTTATATTAGGTTTACAATTGACAAAAGAATCGCTAAAATTGTTTCCTCGTGATTATGAATTACTTTTTGCGGTCGCATCTTTTTCCGAAATTTTATACTTACGAAGTCATGGGAAAAAAGGAAGTTATGAAGATGTAAGAATACTGATTTACCTGAGTATTTAGACCATTTTTATTATAATTAATTATAATCGTATATTCACTACTCACCTACTGTCTTGGTCATAGATGTCTAATTTATATTGTGTTTTTGTTTGTTTTTCTTAAAATTTTTTTTAGGTTATTCGAGCTTACGAAGCCTATCTACGAGAAAGCCCTCCACAAGAAAGATGTATTTTCCAAGCATACTACAGTATGGGAGTTGTTTGTCTTATGTACGTATGCACAAGTTTGAATATGAATGATAGTGAGAAGAAACGTGATATGCTTCAGAAAGCAAAAAAATACTACGATCTAGGAGTTAAAGAAGAAGAAGAAACATTTTTATATTTTCGACGAAACGATTCACCTGCACTTGCCAAAATGATTTTAGACGACATCCTTCCAAAATTACAACTTGAATCTTCTTGATTCTGTCAAACTATGAGTGTAATGCAAGCAAGTAGATAAGTAAGAACTACTATTTTTTTGTTTATTGTTGGTACTAAAAATAATGATACTAATTAACAATAATTATTATTACTAGCACTGACTTTGTTTTTTCAATTTGTTGTGATTAATTTTGACTACAGAGAATTAACCGACCTTTAGTTCTTCAATGATACTTGTACGAGTACTTTGATTACTTGTAATAGATAAGTATTGGTTTTTGTTTCGTCAAATCATCTGATTAAGATGAGAACCATAAACATTACGAATTTTGTGTGTTACAGTATACCGTTCTAGTATGTTACAATATGGTCATTTTATATCTATTTCATAGGGATAATTTCCGATTATTTCTATAAGCAATTTCATAATTCGTAGGACTAGTAAAAGAGTATTACACTATTTCTTATTTCTTATATCTTATATCATTTAAAAACGTATGAAAAATACAGACTTTCGTAAATTTAAAGGCAAAATTAAGTAATTATTATATTATTCAATATTTTGACCATCTGGAATATTTATGTAGACAATTACGCTAGTATATATTATATAGTTGTTATTGTTATATTGGTAATATTGGGTATAACACTAATGATAATATGGAACAATATTTGATACTCTAAATCTTATTAGCCAAAAAAGACTGAGGAAACACTACCAATATTTAATCAAAAAATTAATATAAATTTAAGTCATGAAAGTCTAAAAGCAGTGTGCAAAAGTAGTTACGACGTAAAGTTGTGGTGACCGGAGAGTAGGGAAATGTAAAATTACCTACAGTTTGCATTGAACTCAAAAACCGTGTCCAGTTTCAAAAACTCTCCAAAATTCACTTCCATTCTAACAAATTCCCCGATATAAAACTGACGGACTCATTTCACTCGTCCCGGTTGACTCCGGTCAATAATAATACTAATGCTACCAAAATAAATACTAGCCTAAAATTTCATACAATGATGAATAATATACTATAGCACAGAGTTTTTTTACGTGTTACATATGATTACGTTTTGTAATTATTGAATATTATGTCTACAAAATAAATATAGTACTGACTATTGAAATCTATAGGCCATAATAGAGAGTATTTATTTATAAATCAATAATAATTTTTTGTTAATATTTTAATTTGAAAAACAAAATTATTCTGGTACTTATAAATAGTTTTAGCGATATTGTAAATAACTTATGTATTGAATATTGAATTTAATACATGTAAATGTCATATTATGTATAACATAATATAAAATAATATATTACTAAAAGTACCAAAAACGAGCTGTGACACTTTTCAACGTAAAAAAGTACAAAAAAAATGTTCACCGCACTTTAAGGTACGATAGTACTAAACTGCACTTACATTTTACTGTACGCACCAGATTATTATACATTAAATACATATATTTCACTATTTTACGTATTATTTTCTACATGTACAATAACATGAAATAGTGTAAAATAATATGAATACTGAATATTTACTATAGTAAAGTTCTATGCTTCCTTTGTTGTGTATGATGTCTAGTATGTCAGGCTTGTGGTACATGTACTATAAGATTACAACTACTAAGAGTGTATGTAGACTTTGAGTAGTGCTAATTGAGGTTTTTACCATTTCAGTTATTATTATGCTATAAAATATACTGACAAATGTATGATACATATTATATACATCTATAATATTTTATTGCTGTTAAAAAATCCTATTGTTACTAATAACTTGATCTTGCTCATGTACTTAAAATTCTTCCTTTTTCTGTGTAACTATTTATTGGGGAACCTGATGAAATGAAAAATTCAGGAACAAAAGCTTACAAACCGATGTATGAAAAAGTAAACTTTTCTATTCACATTGTTTTGTGTACGACTAAACAGTCTTCTGAAAAGTGTGTACTTAGTATAGTTTTACTAGTATTTACATTTTACATCGAAATGTAAAGTTTGACGTTTCATTGTGGACATTATGTATTATGTTAATGTTAATATTTTTTGCTTATTTTTTTTATGCAACTCATTCATTAGTCCTGTACTTCCTACCTGGTGTATTTTTTAACATTGTACAGTATAAAAAATATTAAACATGTACTTATAATTATTATTAGTGAAGTGTGATACAACGATGATGTTTCAATTTTTGGTAAATGTTAAAGATACTTATCAATTTTCAATATATATTATTATGCATACATATTATACCAATACACGTATAATATTTCATGTATATTATGGTGTATTACGTGAATGGAATGGATGACTATACCAATGTAATTTATATAAGAATTAATTATATAAGTTGTATAGCAGTGTTGAATCTATATAGTATATAGTCTGTATTATTAATTATTATGTTTTGCTACAAAAAAAAAGTCAAAACAATCAAACTGACACATAATATAATATAATAACATATTATTGTACATGCATCTTTTGTATAACATAACATACACAAAACCAATAGACTATAAAACTATCTACTATCTAATGTACTATTAGGATAATGGACACCATAAAAAAAGCTGATAATACATACGAAATACAAACCATATTGTATATTGTGTATGAATCGTACGAGTTTGTAAATATTTTGTAATAAAAAGTACCAATTTACTAATGGCATGTATTTAACAATGATGATAATAAACAAAAAAAAACCGTACATGTTTGTCATATTAAATTAATGTCCAATATGATGATTTTTATTGGCAGCGATTTAGTCTTAAAAAGTATTACGTGTACAAATTGCTTCATGATAACATATTTATGTATTTGTCGGAATATTCATCATTCATCAATAATAATTGGAATACTTTATTACTGCGTGTAATCCACGACCCATATTCATTTTTTGTTCCTACTTAATCTCATAATATACTGGAGCTCAATAATAAAAGCTTATTCATTGTTCATTGGCAATAAAATGTAATGAAGAATCAAAGATAAGCTTTTGCCTATTTTTAGTCCGTTGTCGGCTATTTAGTTGTTATTGTTTATTACTGTTTACTGTTTAAAGATGAACAGATGATCGTTTTGATTTTCTAGTAATTGATTTTTGATTCGTTGTTAATTTTCTAACCATTCGTTGTATCAAGTTGTACCAGTCACTTATTCTTGAGTAAGGAATAGATGATGAGTGAAAAAATCATGAAATCAGTGACATCGGTAAGATCATTCTACAACTTTATCCGTATAACATAATCCAGAATCCATAGCTTTGTAATTCCTCATTTATATTTAACGATATAATAATAATATGCATATTATGAATAATTAAATAAGTTATTTTTTATATCTTTTTCTAAAATAGCAAGAAACATGGAGGGGAACATTTGAATGGGAAATTCAGGAAATCGATACACTTTTACGACCAGGTGAAGTAGAACAGGCTGCGTTTGGTTGTTTAACCAGTTTAACGTCCCGAGATTTTCTTGCTGGACAAGGCACGCCGAATGAAAGTACTTGGCAAATATTAATCAGGAATACAAGTACTACGGCTAATAAGTATAAAAGTGGAGAATGCCTGAGTGTCAACTTGAATCTTGTGGACGCCATTCTTCTCAATGAGTCGGACTCGCTCCTCATCAAGAAAAATTTCAATATCACATGTGCTTATGTAGTAAATATCGGAGGGACGCATGAAAATCCATATATGACGCAACAACGTGAGTTTTAGAAATATATTATATATTATGTGATTAATGTTTTCATCGATTATCGAGAGTTATCAACTGTGTAAATCATCTTTTTTTCTGTATTGAACTTTAGATGGGAGGAAATTCTACGTTCAAAAAGGTGGAGATTCAACTGATATTCCAATGAAAGATATTTATGAAAATCGGGAGGAAATTTTTCCAAACAACAAGTTAATCATCACTGTCAAAATGGCTATAATTATTGGAACTACTAATCAATCCGAATTTTCCGAACTTCTCCCTATTCTTCCTCCAAATGTTGACATGTCACATGTCAAGTCATTATCCAATTCATTTGCAAATTTACTTGGTCGAATGAAATTCTCTGATATCACACTGTCTACTCACACTAGAAATTTTCCTTGTCATAAAGCTGTTCTAGCAGCTAGATCCCCAGTATTTGACAAACATTTCGATGTGGATATTGAAGTTCCTCCTCCAAGTGTTATAGAGGTTCAAGATGTCAAGGCGGAAGTTTTGGCGTTGGCTTTGAAATATATTTATACTGGAAAAATTGAATTCCCAAACTCAAATTCTAATATTAATGGAGATTTACTACTACAACCACTCCCTCCACCGCCACCACTACTCCCCACAACAGTTTTCCCTTCAGCTCCTCCAACACCCGTGTCCCTTACTGACTTACTCAGTGTGGCTGAAAAATATGAATTGACTGGACTAAAAACAGCCGTCTTGATCAAAATGTATTCTAAACTGAATGATGAGAACGCTGGAGATTTTGCAGTTGCAGCACACATTTACAATGCTGGAGTCGATTTGAGGTGTATCATCATGGAATATTGTCAAAGGTATGAAATTTGAAAAGTGTTTCCCATAGTCCATAATGTTTAATGCATTGAGTATTGAGTAGCCAAGATATTCCACATGTCAGTTTTTATGAAAAAAGTACTATAATTTTTTTCTGTATACTTTCTCTAGGAGGCATGCAATTTTGATCAAAAATGCTGAGTACAGGAAAAATTTCCTTGCACATCCCGATGCATTCTTCACCATTTAAAGAAGTTTTAAAAAAATAATGTTTAAAAACATGAACTGCATGTGTATTATGTATTATGTATAAAAGAAATTTTCGATGAATAAGAAGTAGTAATGAATAATAAATAAAAGATTTCACATAAATCGTAAACCATCATATTTGCACAGAGCAGAGTTGAGCTTTTTCTTTTTTTAGGTCTATCAAAAAATGTAATAAGACGAATATGAGAGAGAAATAAGATTTACTTATGGCGTGTGTGTTATGGAAAAAATTAAGGAATCCCATCACCAGCATTCAGCAAAATGAAATTTCATTTTTCATCACAAAAGCCACACCAAAAGCGCGGTTCGAAATTCGAAATGTGGCTCCTGTGCTGTCCTGGATACGTTATCTTTCGTTTTTAGGGTACTTTTAGTATAACATATTGAGGAGAAGGAGGAGGTATACACAAAGTCGTGTATATAGTGCAGAGTGCAGAGGCAACTTCAACCGAAAAACGAAACAAGATCAAGACTCAAGACAAAAAAAAATCAGGATCTGCGTCCATATAGTCCACAGCGTTTCTCTCCTCCCCTCCTCCACAGTTCACAACTCAAAAAACAAGAAGATTTCTTGTCGTAGCTGTGCTTGAAACTTGAAAAACCTCCACATCAACCATCAACTTGACATACATTTTTAATTTTCATCGAACTATATATAGCAAGTTGTCAAGATGGGGAAAGAACACTTTAGTAAACTTTACATTGGCAACTTGAATCCGGAAGCACGTGAAGTGGACGTGCGAAAATTCCTCAGTGAACAAGGGATATCTGCAAGTCAAGTAACGAGTTTATCGCTTAAAAAAGGTTTCGCAGTAATTTCCGTTTCCTCTCAAGCCGCTGCCGACACAATGATTGACAAGATTCATGGAATGGAATTTCAGGGGAATAAATTGATTCTTGAACCTTCATTTTCTGGAACTAGTAATTCAAGGATTAAAACAAATTCAACAACAACAGTTTCCACTGGTATCACGTTATTTGTATTATTCATAATACTTCTTATTGTTATAGATTTTCAGTATTCCGATTTTTTGCATCCAAAAGATGGATAAATTGTATCAAAAAGTCATCCTTATTACTTTTGTTTTGCTTTGACCCTTGTTTTCAAAAGGAAATGAAAATCCACTGAAAATTCTAATTCCAACAATTTACGTGGGTGCTGTAATCGGTAGAGGAGGAACTAGTATAAAAGAGACAACAAAAACCACAGGAGCTCGTATAAATGTCCTACGGAATTGGCCTGACTCAACTGAAAAAATAATTGCAATAATTGGGAGTCCATTAAATTGCTCTGCAGCATGTAAGAGAATTCTTGAACTGTGTGAACTTGAACAGAACTCATGTGCTGGACCAGAAGTTTGTCTCAAAATATTTGCTGCAGACAGGTAAATTCTAAACTCTAAACTCTAAGCATATGAAAAGCTTTGGAACCTGTCGTTTCTACGATTTCAATTGCAAAAAGAATAATTCGAGTTTTATGACAGTCAAATAGGTCGAATAATTGGGAAAGAAGGAAAGTCCATCAAGAAAATTATGCAGGATACTCAGGTATTTCAATAAAAAAATAATAAATAAAAGTGCACAGAGGAATACAAAATCCAAAATGCGTATTATTATCTATCTTTTTCTATTTCTGTTCTCTTATTTCTGATTTGTTTTAATTTTTATGCATTTCCAAGACAAAAATCCACGTGTCCAATCAAGTTGAAAGGGACCGTCGAGAGTCCTCCTCGGGAACGTATCTGCAGGATGAGAGAATTATTACAATTCGTGGACCAATAGATGCAATTTCTCAAGCAGAGTCGTTAATCTCATCAAAACTCCAGACTTCCCCACCTTTGAATAGCCAAAGCCAGGGCAAAAACGCACAAAGTTATAATAATAAACATTATAGTAACACTAATAATTACCAGCATCATAATAATTATCCAATTAATTTTCGATCATCTGCTGTTTCACTGCGGCCAATGACGACAATCCCATCATTTACTGATAGTCCGTTTTATCCAATGTCCAAAAATCCGGTTTCCAGTGGAAGGGATTTGAATATGTACACTGTTTATTCACGTGGTCAATATTAAAAACTAGTAATAAAAGTATAAAACATGTAAGCTGTGCAAACAAAACTAAACTGTTCGATTTTAAAACATGTGAGTAATAAAAAATAAAAACATCATGCAAAAAAAGCACAAACTATATCAAAATCTAAAGTTTCTCAATTTATTTATTTATTTCATTCAACTTTCAAAGTTCGAAACTATTATCTTTTCACTTTTCACAAATCCTCACAGATCACAGTCACTGCTATTTGAAATGTCGGCTGGCTTCAAATGAGGATAAAAATTATACATGATTTTTTCTTGCTCAAAATAAGTGCAAATTCGATAGTTATTAAAGAGAATCAAACTAATTGTCATAAAGTATAAAATAATAATGGAGATTATTAGACTAAAATTTGCTACTTGTTTTGGTCTGGGTAGACAACAAGAAATGGTATTCATATTATTATAATAAATTGGAGGTTGAAGAGAAACGGTAAATTCATGTGAAGTCTCAAGTTGGAAATTTTGCAAAAATTCTTTCACTATTGACCCCAAACCCTCATCATAAATTTTGAAATCCAAATCTAATGAGCCCATTACAGTTATATTAACATCTTGATCAAATAACGTATTATTATTATTGTAGATTGTCCAGTTCGAAGCATCATCAAGACCCTCCGACGTCTGTGAAATCATATTTAAACTCGAGTACAAACACCAATCTAAAAAAAGTATTAGAAGTGTCACTAGCATATGACAAAAAATCACTAAAAGTTCAGGCCAAATCGTCTTTCTTTTATTTATTCTAATTATTCCATTAATTATTTTTGTTTTCTTGGCTGTTTCCAGTCTTGATTTCATAAAGTTTCTAAAAAACATCCACGAAGAGAAGAAAATTATTAAAATTGGAATAATTGTGAAAAACATGTCCACCATCTTTGCAAAAGCACTAATCATTTCAAATTTTTCATCAAATTCATTTCGGATTTTAATAGAAGTCTGATTTCTCATAAAGAACAATAACGATTGAGAGTTGGTGAAATCTACGAAAAAATGGGACATGTTTTTTGAAGACATGTCAAAATCACCGGCACCGCTGGATAAAAGTTGAAATTTTAAATCAAACATTTTACTAGTAAACTCTCGGACCTGATTTGTAATCAGTTGAAGAATATCCACTTTTTCCAACTCATCGAGTTTTAATGGAGAACATAATTCATCAATGACGACTTCATTATAATATTTGGTTGATTTATCAAGATCATTCTTTAGATTTTCCAATTGGTTAGTCAACTCATCACAAAATGTTTTCATCAGTCCTTTTAATTCTTGACAGATATTTTGATGAAATGACAGTGGAAATAATAAAGTAAAAACTCCATTGGAATTACGATTCACACAACTTTCATAAATATTTGATATGGTAGAATAACAGTAATTTTGCTTGTCATATTCATGTTTGAAAATGTATTTTGTGTCCAATAGGGAATTAAAAACACTGCTCAATTCACCAATACAGTTAGAATGGACAGTTTTCATCACGTTCCAAAATTCTTCCACAACTGATAATAAACTATGGCTTGAGTTCTCCAGTTGGTATTTTAAAGTTTCCGATATTTTCTTCCATGGTTCCAAGAATTTTTGGTTTTGTTCAATGATTATTTTAGAAAAATCTCGATAGGCTTCAGAGTACACAGCTTGAAATATTCTTTCATAGTTTTCTGATAGTTCCGAGTACATATTATTTATATTACTGTCATTTGTATCTTCACCTGGTCTGATGGGGAAAAAAATACAGATGAGAGTTTTGATTAACTCATTAAAATTAAAAGATATATTTAGAATCGGACCACTAAGTAAAATTCCTATGATGATGGACAAAATAATTGTTTTCCCCTGATTTGATAGAAAAGACATCCATGTTAAAGTTAAGATGACTCGAAATGGAAGAGAGAAATGAAAAATAACAAGAAGAATCACAGAAATAAGAAAAGAAAAGGACAAACTCGAGTAGTGTGAAAGAGAAAGTCTCAACTTGAGGATGTAATAAAGAGATGCAAAGATGATTACAAATACAAAGAATCTCTTTCTTATGAGTTTACTAGTAAGACGATGATTATGATGAGACGGGTTGGATTTATTCGAACAAGGTTTGAAATTTTCCATCATATTTTAACTTTCACTTTTCAGCTCAACGATTCAATATCCAGTGATTTTTTATTTCTATTTTAGAATAATCATTAATAGCATCAAGTTTATCATGAGGAAAATGATAAGCTAAATATTTCTCATTTTTCAGTAAAATGTTCAAAGTTCAAATCAGTCAAATCTGTTATATATGTATATTTTGTGGATCGATGCTCAATTTTTACTGCGGAACTAACGGATTTGAAGTTTTAACCTGGAATCTGGAGTTTTGTACTTTACGCTACTCATTACTCGTTACGCTTTATACTCATTACCACTGAAAAACTACATTTTGTAGACTACACCCAAAATAATCTGTATATTTTGTACAAACTTATCGTTATTTGAATCAGGTTTTAAATGGTTCTTTTGATTTTTGTAATCTAATCTGAACGTAATAATGATATGTGAAATGATGATGAATGATGATGCGGAAGGATTTTTTGAAAAAAATATAATGTAATGCGTGTAAAAGTGATGTAAGGAGGTTAAAGGACATTCACACGTCTATATGGTAATTAAAACTATTCTATTCCAAGTTCCAAAGCCAAAAGCCACAAAAGTTGACCATAAAATATCAAATCAACTATGGTTTCACTTTTTTTGCTTCTTCACCCATCATCCCATCAATATGTAAATACAGATAAAAAAGGAGTCTGCCGGGTGTTACATATAGAAAAAATCTAAAATGCAGAATCTCTTATTGAAGATAATAGTTTTTCTTAGCTCCTCACTAACATTAATCAGAGGAGAGTCTAAAACTAATTTAGATCTTACCAATGTCGGTTTCATGATGATCTCTAGTACAGATGAATTGGATACACTACACGACCCAAATGCAAGTCGTACAAACATTAATGAACATTGTCAACTCTCTTACATGTTTAAAGTGTCATCGATGGATGTGACTGTATGTGCTGAGATGGACAGTAAGACTTTTATATATATTGTGCTTAAAACAATTACCATTATTACCGTGATTACGACTTGTGAGTAAAAACAATGAATTTTCTCTGAAAATTTGCAGAACAGTTTCTAATATACAAATCATACGATGAATTGGAAATTTCGTCTTCGTGGACGTATAATGGACTTGACGGTATTTTTTCTTGGATTAAGGATTAATAGTATGTATTTTTTTTCTACATACTTTTACAGCAAGGCATTTAGCAAATTGCCTAATGTAGTTAAATGGGACAAAATTTATCCAGGGGCTCTTAAGAATTATGAGTGGAGTAGACTTTTTACTAAACAAATTGAATATTTCCAGGACCAAAAGAATGGCACAAGATAGATCCGAGAATTTTCAATACAGAATATCCAGATGTTCCAAGTATGAAAAAAAAATTTCCTTTACAGGGACAAACTACACCAGCCACAAGTGATGATGAAAATCTGGAAGCAATATTTGTAGCAGCTCCAGAAACAACTGGAGAAAAGGAACATTCAGACGGAGATACAGATCATCATGATCATGATTCAGATGCAACTGGCGAAGAATCAAATGACCAGGGTGAATCATCACCAACAGAAAAGATGGATAAGAAGTTTCTGGTATATGGAACTGTACCTTCATTTATAAGACTAGGAGGATATTTAGAAGAGAACTATTGTGATGGTCCAATGCCATCACCAATAAACATTGACACGAAAAAGGCAAAAACAAGTGATGCACTTCAGGAGTTTGAATATACAAATATGGATGTAATGCACTCTGTTAAAATGTATTTTCCAGAAGATGGTACGAATCTTTTAATGGTCAGATTAGCGGATGATGAAGCCTGGGGTTTACAAGCTTCTCCGTGTATTTCAAAGGGGAGCATAACTTCCGGCAAAGACTTGTGTTTTGATCGACTCTTTATTCGATATGGACCTGACTATGAACATGGTTCGGAGCATCAGCTAAACAAAAAAAGGTAAAATTTATAGGAATGAGAAATGATTTAGGTATGGTTGTAGAATTTCATATAGTATAAGACTCAAAACTCGTGTATTTTTTTTGTACTTAACAGTTTTGCAATGGAGCTTCAATTTTTCTTTACCCTTCATGACACAGATCGGCGTTCAATGTCGGATTTCTTCTATGTTCGGCTGTCTGAATATCTTCATAAAGGCTTTGAAGACCATGACAAGAAAAAAGGAAAACTTGTTCGAGCTTTATCTGTTTTTGTAGTGGTTGATGAGGTTAGTTAACTTTTGTTTTGATATTATATGATAGAGTGTACAGTTATAACAATTATACGTACGTACTCTGTTCTCTCTAGACTCTAGACTATAATAACAATTTGTAGTTTTTGATTACTGTATATGTATGAAATGTGTCTTATATCCACATAGAACACTACCACGGAACCCAACTTGAAATTACTGGCAGACATGGCTCGACTTTATTGGAATTCAGATTCAGATAAAAAAATCCGTAGTTTTCAGACAAAAGAACGAGGATTTAAAGTAATTTGGATCCATTATACTTTCACCTGTATTATTATTTAATGATTATTCATTAAATCAATTGATCTGAAATGAAATGATTTAAATTGTTATTGAATTTTTTGTCTATTTTACAGCTGAGACCATTCTTTCCTCAGTCAATTTATTATGCATACACCGGAAGTTTATCTTTTCCTCCTTGTTTTCCTGATTTAAATTGGAACATTTTTGAAACACCACTAAAAATAAGTCCCCAAGATGTATGCTGCAAATTATAATATATTTTAAAAGCTCTAGAGTATTTTATTGTGTTCTCCATTTTCCTTTCATGTCTGATAAACGGAAAATTTTCGTAATTAGTATTTTTATTTTTATTATAAAAAAATCTTTATTCGTATTGTTTTTCAACGTGACATCTTTTGTAGTTTGAAGCTTTTCTCTTTATTCCTTCGGAGTTTGATGCTACAGGCTATGTTGCGGGTAAATATTCATTCCAGATAACTATAATATATACTTACATTTAAATGGTTATTTGGTTTCCCAATACATAATTGAAGCTCTATTTGAAACTTGAATCCTATAATGAACTCCTAGTGACTTGATATCACTGTGCTGTGCATTAAAAAAACTGTGATTTTATTAACACTATACTTATTTCAAATTTTCAGGAAATATTAGACCATTAAACTCAATTTATGTACAAATGGAAGATCCACAAATCAACAAAGATGAAGCTTCGAGAAAAGCTGTAAAACACCTTCGAGAAAATCGTCTCATTTTGAAAAATTCCCTTTCCAATAAAACAAAAGCAGACCAATATGACTACTATGAAGGCAATTATGGAACACAAGTGAATTCCAATTGGAGTTTTTCATACTATTTGACATTATCCGTATCCGCTATGACTTTTGATTATTATTATTATTGTTGGCAGTCTTTAAATGTTTGATCTTTTCTTTCATGCCGTGTGTATATTTGGGATTTTTTGGATGATTTATATTATTACTATGATTTTATTTGTATCACTGAATAAACGTTTTTAAATTGAAAACTACAAGAAAAGTACTGCATAAATCGTAAATCCAATGTAGAATTTTCAAACGTTACAAAAATACAGCGTGTGTAGATACATATGTACATAGTAAAAATCGCCAGTGCCATCTGCTAGCCTATATAGCATGTAACCACTTTACGACTCTTACATAGTCTTTAGATATATAGTCTATATATATATCTATTTTTACATAGTCTATATATCTAAAGACTATGTTTTTTATTCATGTAGCATGTAACCACTTTACAACTCTTACTTTTCCTTTTTGTCTCTTGTCAGTTAATTATTTCATAATTATTTTAGTGTACAACCGTGTGTGGTGTGTGCATCTGTTCCTATTTAAATTTGTGCCTTAATTAAACATTTATAGCAAGAATTTGTTGTTTTACAACAAAAATTCCTATGCAAACTACAAACAGTACTTGTTGTTTTGGTTAAAAATACAGTGAATAAAAAAAGTGATTTCTGTGTCAAATAAAATTTCAAAATAACCATTACATAAGTAATTAATTATTTCCAGTAATAAAACAATGGAAGATACTGAGAATAATGGGCAACCTGAAGTGGAAGTGCCAGAAGTGGAGCTTATTATTAAGGTAACAATTTATCTATATTTATAGTATATTTTTTTAATAATTATAGTACATAATATTATACTAAATATGTTTTTACAACTATAAGTAATAATTATAATGGTACATACTTAAGTTGAGATCATCCTTGATTCAAAGTCATTCATTTTATCGACATGATTAAAGTGTAATATGCATTGATTGTGTATATAATTTGTCATCTTGAGTTAAAAAATAAGTTTTGGAAGCTTTTGCGAGTATAAAAATCTACTTAGAAATACACTTTTAGATGTTTGATGTGTACTTTATACGTTGCTTTCAAGTGTTCAATCTTGCACCAAATCATGTTTGTGATGTTATATTGAAAGTTAATAGCCACACCCAGGACAGTTAGTCAGTTAATGATAATAATTAGTTTTTTACGTTGTACTACATAACGTGTTTATGATTACATTGAAAATAACTAGTGATGTCCAAGATGACAAAATTTGGTCTAGTTTGTACATAATCCTATAATCATTTTATGTAACTGAAAATAAAATAACTACCTTACATATGCTGATATTCTAATCGCTTTTAGTTATCATCTTACGAATATCAAATCATAATACATAATAATATTATTTGTCACACATGATTCAGGGTTCAACAGTGTAATCTGTAATTAGTAATAATACTGGTACTACAACGACTTCAAAAGATATTTATGTTTACGTTAAAACATTTATAAATATTTTCGGAGTTTTGACGTAAAATTGGTAATTCCATATACAACTTATCATAGTAAAACAAGTTCATGGTTTTGTTTGTTTCTTTGTTTTTTATTTGCTAAACAAAATACTACTAGAAGATCAAATAATTGCACTACAATAAATGTTTAAAATGTATTGTAGACATAAGTACACATAGAGATGTTTATAAATTAAATAACCATATGAATGAGATGTTGAGGATCGCGTGTGGTATGGTTCTAATCATAATATCATGTGGTATCTTTAATCTTTAGGGATGACAAAACAAAAGTGTAAACTGTAAATTTAAAAACCATGATGTTGTACAATGTGATGATGATATGAGATATAATGAAAAATGGTATTTATATTATACAATATATAACATAAAAAAACGGCTAGTACATCCATATAACTTTTGTTAACATGTAACTCATATTATTAAATATGTTATATAACTCATTTAACAGTGTATTTAAAATGTAGA
The DNA here is from genome assembly GCA_034698265.1 of Sminthurinus aureus. Lineage (NCBI taxonomy): Eukaryota > Metazoa > Arthropoda > Collembola > Symphypleona > Katiannidae > Sminthurinus > Sminthurinus aureus. Next base: position 17,449 of record JAQGBH010002654.1, read on the forward strand.
GGAATACGTAACAATTAATAGTGGGATGGGAATGAAGGAAAGAGAAACAAGTCCTTTCACTCTCAATTCTCAAAAAAAAATATAAATAGAATATCATTAGTATATTTATTGTTACGATTTACCATTATCATCACATCAGTAAGCGGTTTCAGTGTAAATGCTATTCAGTATAATAGTCTACTCTACTTAAACTATATCTCATTTTGTGGTTTACTGTGTATTGTACATGACATACTACATACTCATTGAAAACATTGTACATACTTATTCACAATTATTATGTAAAGAAGGTTTACTAAAATAATATATTTTTAATACTGAGTACGAATAAGTACTGATATGTTACGTATAAAATACGCAATTCTCTGTGAATGTCAATTTCCTTGCTCGAGTTGTGGAAGGACATTCATGATGAGGACAGTTAATAATACTACCATTATTTTCTACATGCACCGTAGTTCTTTGATTTATATCAAAGTTTACCATTTCAATTCGATTTTATGCCATGCATAATATATTATTATATAGGTTATAAAGGTTGTAGGTGAGCATTGTAATGTATGTTTTTACTGTTTTTTTTCTCACAAAAAAAACAACAACATGAACGTTATACGTTATGGAAAACTTTGAGTTCAAACTTCAATAATATTATTATTATATAAATACAAAGCAACTATTATTTCAATCGCCTTTATAAGTTTAGCTTACTATGTACTATGTACGATATATCGGTATATATTATATGTACAATACATGTGACTGCAAATTAATACTGTGTGTATGTGAACAAAATGTTTACAGTATACATACACGTATAATATAATGATATTATTGTAATCTGTAAGTACTAAGTACATTTAAAAAAACTTGTCCTTACTCATAGAATATACACAAAACTCTTTTGTACTTACTTACGCTTTTTTCTCCCCATTTTGCCTCGATGGAAAAGAAAACATCAAACTTGACCAACATTAATGTTGGTTGTTGGTTACTTGTGTTAAAAAGCTGTTGAGCATAATTTATGTGTAATCTATCTGGTTTTTTCTAGTTGTTTTAACAAACCGGAACTGAGAGTTTGATTTTATATATAAATGCATATTAGTCATCGGGACGAAAGTGAAGAGCTGCGAGGAAAATACATATAATGATGACGTATACATTATACGCTACACGTAGTACATAAATGTATAATCAATTTACAAAATTTGTTTGACAGAGAATATGTACAGAAAAAGATTTCGAATAAGTACATGCTTGTATGTATACGTATAGATACTTATGTATGAATATAGGCAACTAATGTGACAGGATATTCAATATACGATGTATACAATGTGTCTTTTTCTCATTTTGTGTAGAATATTGAGGAACCAGCTGGCCATTCTCAGAATATTACAATATTATTATAGCATAATATTTCTTTTCTCTCCCATTTTATCATGATAACTTCCATATTTTTTTTGAAAGGATGAGCAGAAAAGTTATAAAATGCACCATGTTGTACGTTTACGATACATCATACATCATTCATATTGCACATTAATAGTGTACAGTTAACACAGTATAGTTTGCACAGCCATATGTCTTTGGCCTGTCTGTTGTTTTCTATCAATGTCTGCCTGTTGCTGTTTGCCAAAGATGTCTTTTGTATTGGGTATGAATAGGTTTTTTGGGGTAGGCTTTTTGGACACTCAGAAAAAATTAGTCAGTTGAACTCTGAACTCACTCTTCAATATTCAGGTTTGAAAAAATGACAGCAGGAATATTGAATGTATTGCAAGTCTTCTGTTCTGTTTGTGTGCTTATATGAAAAACATAAGCAATTCTTAGTTACTTGCATACTGTATTCAAACTCATTCATGTGTTCGTCTTCCTAAGATATTTAACTTTTTTTAATTTTGTTTTTGTATTTGTAGCGAGTAGTGAGATAAAAGATATTTACAAAATTTTGTCAAACCTATTCTATTTTCTGTAGTCTGTGATTTCTCAAAGTAAAATATAAATTAGGATTATTTTGTATGAATGGCGTAATGGCTAAAAATATTCCCAAAGTACTACGTCAGTATTAGTGATTAGTGAGTAACTGATATGATAGAATGATAGAAGGTAGAATACTAATATAATGTAATATAGGAAAGCATAATGAAAATAAAAATTCGGAAGGGTGTCAAACATTCAATGGACATTACAATGTATTATTATATCTATTTGTTCATACATATAGGAACCAAATGTCGAGGGGATTAGGAATATCTAAAATATTTTTTGTACATTATTCCGTATATCTTATCTTACACACATACTGATTATTATTATTATTATTATTTACTATTACCCAAGCTATCAAATCATGTTACGCATAATTTATTGTTTTTTTTTGCGAAAACCCAGTAACTGGACTGGAGACTGGGCTGTCCGATAAATACACGGGCCATCATGTGTATAAAGATACAAAGGAAAGTATGATTCCGACGAGTATTATAAACTGTTTGAGCATAGATTTGGAGTCAAGGTACAATGTATTATGTATATATGTATAAAAAAGTAATAATCAAACATAGTACACAACACAATACTGAATACAGTGTATGTATGTGTGTATAATATGTGCTGTATTATTTGTTATTTGATAAGTCCAATGATTTTTGTATTCCTTTGGTTTTGGTCGATGTAATTTGAGCTTTGATGAATCCAAGCAGTGTAGGCTATAAAAATTGGAACAATACATTTGCTGATTATCGGTATTATACATACACTCGGTACTACCCATTCCCTTCTGACTGTGATTCTCCACAATCCACGCAATAAATTCCTTTGTCGTGTAGTATAAAATTTGAAATACTAATGCAGAATTGCCACAATACTTTTGATGTACAATAATTAGATGTGATAAGAAATCATGTAGAGACAAATCTTTTTATCCAAAAGCATTATGTATTATTTACTTCAGTAACAAAATTCAAAACTGTATCATCAGTTATACGCGTAAGTATGAAGTACAGTGTGCATATTAATGTATTAATTCCTATCGAATTATTTTGGTATCGTTTATCAGTCAGTTATATCAATGACTGTTTTTTTCTTCTTCTGATGTCTGGTGTACTCTCTTTCTCTCTCTCGCTACTTCTTCTGATAAATCTGATTTTTGGATCATCATGACTTTTAAATTGATTCCAAGTTAAAGAATGAACAACGAATTGGATAGATAATGCACAGTAAATCCTAGATAGCTACATACATAGTGGAAAATAGAGAAGTGCAAGAGATTATTGAATTACTATTATGAAAGGCTTAGGATGGGAGTATCTTCTTTATATTTGATTTTAGAACGTGTCATGTATTCAGAGTATGCATAATGTAGAGTATATTGAAACTGTACAGGTTTTCACTTTCATGATAGCACGCTCTTCACGTCTGCCATGAGGAGACTTCGATATATTTTGTTATTCTATTGTATACTGTTTTACACACAGACACAAACCGTCATGCAGGACACTATTTGTATAAATCCATTCATTCAATTTTATGTAAATACATAAGTTGTATCGGAATATGAATGTAATATATACACGATTCGATACAAAATAAAAAGTCAACAATAATTCAAAGTAATAGGCATACATGTACACATGTGTATAATGTATATATATATATTTATTTTAAAATTTGAAGATGCCTTTTCTTATGTACTTTAATATTGTTCAGTCTTCATTGTACTTAATACGTACTGACTGTTCTTCGTCTGGGTGTATTGTGTATTGAGTATTGAGAATTGAAATGCAGATACATAAATATTCATGAATTTAGTAGCGTCTAGGCATGATGAAATCTGAATGCGTGCTCAGAAATAAATTGAAGGAGCTGTGTTTTACTCCTCCTCAGCATTCAATAATTTGTATTACATCGTAAGTTAAATGGTTCTTGAACGGAAGGTACATAATACATCATGTATCAAAGGTATCTACCTCGTTTATTTTATGTATATTATGCAATAAAATGTGTGGTTACTGTTTTATTGGAAGTTCAAAACTACCGTATACGATAAACTTTTTGGTACAAATTCAGTGTTCTGTATACTACTGTGGCATAGTATTATAAAATATAAAATGTAGTTCAGTATGTATTTGAGTAAGGAATAATGTAAATTCTATATTATTATAATATTGTTGTTTTATAGAAGCGGAAATTGATAAATTTCAAAGTTTATATCTACTTTATAGATTCTTCGTTCGATGCCTCTTCATTACTATAGACTGTAGACTCTAGTATAAGTTGGATTGTGTATTGTAAAAAATAAATATTTAATATATACACATTTCATCATATACATAATTTAAAATGCATTATAAATGATCAACTTCCGGATTTCTATTATTACTAAATATATATTACACTTGACACTTGAATAGTTCCGTATTTCATATTCACTATTCACCAACGTTTAACGTTTGCCGTTATTAAAACCTACTTTTGGGTTTTAGGACTCTCATTTCAACCGCCCAATCGTAAATCGCATGGTATTTTAAATGAGTAACTTTAATTCGAGAAAGATCTCTCTTTTCATGCTTTAGACTGGGAATGGTTCCAATAATTAGAGTTCTTAAACATTGGAATTTGAAGTGTCGTTAAATATTCAATATCATCCTCAATCCTGATGTTATCCGATATATCGTCGGCCGATATAACCATGACTAAATTATTGTGGTGAATGTAAAATACGATGTGTTCAATTCACACAGTATTGAGTATCGTGTATTCTTATTGAGTACATTATATACATGTAATAGCATTTTACAAAGTATATAGAGACTTTTTACAAGTGGAGAGTAAATAATCCTTCATGGAATATCATGATGTAGGAATAATTATTATTATTATTACTATTCTGAACTAATGCACTTTAATTTTGTTGAATTGACAAAGCTATGACAAACTAGAGTCTTGAATTTTAGGATAGGTAAGAGGCGTGAAATATTAATCAGTGGGTAGAGCCGAACTGCCTTTAACTTACACACCTATGACCAACTGTCTATTACTATGTATGCTAATACAAATATTGGTGGTTATATAACAAGTTTTACTAGTAATAAGAATAGTTATGATTTGTTCCCCTCTCGTACTCAATTTGTAGCTTGAGTATTGAGTACAGTCCACATACCATACGTATAAATTGTACATCTCTACTTGATATTTTTAATACAAGAGTGTGGTAAGTCATAAGTCGTGAGTCGTAAAAACTCCAGTATGACTCACAGCTAGAGTATAACATTGTAGATAATATTATACTAGTGTCGACATGTAATAATACATTTCAATATATTATGTGTCTATGGTTCTAAAGTCTACACAACACAATAAGTAGTATGTAAATTGTAAACTTGTCGAGTATTTTATACATACATACATGCTTGCTGTAAGATTGTTCTATTATTGTGTATTGTGTACACACAATTTTAATGTTTTTTCAAATTTATTTTATTCTACAATGTTCTGCATTTTGTAGAGATGCTCATTGCTCATAACTTATAAAAGTACTTGCCTGTTTTAAGAAAAATACGCACTTGTCAATAGCCTTAATACTTAATACTTCTTCTAGTTCTAGTACCTATCTAGTATAAGCATCTACAAATTTACAAAGAGCAAGTCAAAGATGATGTTTAAATAAAGCACGTGACGTCATTGACATTGTCATCATCATCATCGCCATACTTAAATCTTACTTAAAATAAGTTTTGCGTATTGCGTATTGTGTAAGATGGTAGAATACTTTTTGGTTTTTGGATATGTACATATATTATTATTATGCACTAATAGGATATCGCTAAACTTTAACATGGAATGATATGAAATGAGAACTAT
>JAQGBH010002655.1:0-23302 GCA_034698265.1 Sminthurinus aureus
ACTGGGACATTTGGGGATAAAACTGACAACAGAAATGAATTCCTGATGGCCAAAAACCCTTAAAACTGTCTCAAACCGTTGTTTGAGCGTGTATTTGATTTTAACATACCCATTTTGTATGAAAAACGGGTATTTGCCCCCCAAAAAACCCCTGAAGGGGGCCGCAATGGCACAAACGGCCATCATATTCGTAATCAGCATGGTTGATTACCCCTAAAACCAGTCTCAAAGTTAAAATCCGGGGGTTCCGGTACTAAAGCATCCATTGTTAGCGTAAACATGCTACAAAGAATGCGTACACGTATTCTAAGTAATCTCTAATAAACTTCAAATGCTGGATATTTGAATATAATAATATATAATTTTATGTATATATATATACAATATACATTTACTCGTGTGTGTGGTGTGTGCAGTGTTCATAGTGTGTACATCGTCTATTGAACACACTACAAAACACACCTTTATGTTGTTGGTTGTTTTAAAAAATAAATACCAGTTTTGCATAGTAATATTTTTTCTTGGTATTACTAATAAAAGCGTATAAAGTGCAGCATCCTTTCGAGATACAGCGTGTCTCTAGTCTCTAGTATGCATTCTAAACATTCTAAACTTGTAAAGTTATTCAACAATTGTGAGTAATGTTAGGCAGATGACTTATTAGTCGTTCAAATTTACACCAACAAACCTACCATGTATAATCGACTTTTAATTAGCTTAAATGAAATATAATTTCCTTCATCTTTTGTCTAATGTGGTTCTAGCTTCTTTACTTCTTCATACATATGTATTATAGTATTAATTAGTAAAGTACAAAGTATAATGTATTAGTCAAACAACAGTTTATAACTTGTCTCAAATCCAGCAGAAAATGATATCATATCATTGCAGCTTTAAAGATCAGCATTCAGCATGAACAAAGACACAGTATTTTACATCTTCACTGAAATCATTAAGTTCTACAATACTACATCTTTTTCCATCAAATCGAGTCGAAATGTATTCTTTCTTTTCATGTCAGAAAAGTTTTTTTGTAAACTGACACTGGGTCCATCAACTCCAATAAACTGTCAGGAAATGTGTAGAACACGATATCTTTATGTTCATCAACGTAAATTGAGATAATAATGTGACGTATGTAAAAATGAAATCAAGTGTAAGCATGCCTCTTCTTCCAAGTAAAATTGGAGACGAAATAATGTATCTCAAGTATTGAAGCGTACGCAAGTATGATAACAATTGGAGCTAACGAGAGAGCGAGATTGACATTGTATTTGGTTATGGAGGATTCGAGCTTTTCTACATTCTCGACCAAGATTACAGAAACTAGACATTAGACATACTAAAGCTCAACATCGTCCATATCAATGTCTTTCAAAATACTGAGAGTCCACACTGACGTCATTCTTCATACTTGGCAGCTGTGTACGTTAATTTGCAAAAACTATCTACATTCTACATATATATGCAGCAATTTTCACATGCATTTACGCACATACAAGTTACATGTAAAATATATCTTTTAACACGGATTTCATTTTCTGTCTGTAAAAAAGTAGTACCTTGTAATTTGTAATACTGATTTGTTCTATTAGTATTTCTTGAATATTTATTACTTATTACATTAGATATACGGTAAAAAAAATTTGGTGTCTTAAAAGACAGTTAACTACAAGAAAAAAAATCTGAATAGATATTCAACATTTGAACCTGTGGATGATTGAAAATTGAAATCCATCTACAGCGGCAGTCATACTATAAAAATTGGTAGGCACTAGGCGCATACTTTTATTTACTTTTAAATTATAGGTAATAAAGAAGTAAAATTTCATTCTAAGGTATAATTGGAAAGGAAAGTAAAAAGACTGAAGATCAAGAAATGTTGGAAAGTCAAAATCTAGTTCAATCTAATGACTGATACCCCTATAAAACTTGTAAAGTTTACCTAATTAATATAAAAAACAGACTTGTAGGCTAATCTTTCTCTTTATTTTTTTGACATTTTTGGTTCCACAAACTGTGTTAAATCTATGTGACAAGCGCCCATCATCCTTGATTTTCTGTGAGATTTCTGTGACAGACGAGTGTGTACAAACAAACTGGAATGAGGAGTTGGCTACCACTTAAAGATTAGATAAATGTTTAAGAATGCGTTATTGGTTACCACTGTATACTGAATAGTCGTAATATATAAACCACACACAACAGATTTTCACACAACATTTCGTTCTGAAAAGGAAAGATTAATTAAAGTGTCACATAATAATCACGAGAGCTTTTGAAGGATATTTAAGTTCACACAGAATACATTCAAAGTACGTACCCCATCGGAGAATGTTCCAAGTTTCCTACCTTTTATCTACTCAAGAAAATAATTAATGATGTGTGATTGTTGCCTATATAGACGAATTACATAGAGATTGTGAGATGAGCATCAAGTATCTTGAAACGGTCAAAGCCTGCCCCATACACGCAAAACGTTTTATTTCTCTATGTTTTCTACTTTGTTCTCCTCCATTTTTCAGCTGCAGTTTTTTTAAATAAATATCATATAGAATAATATATAGAATACGGCGTTTCTAAAGTATACGTTATGTTTTATGTTACACGAAAATTATCTTTTCAACTGTTCAAGTTTGCTTTTGTTGCTTTTTATTTTACAGTCCAATAGTGGTATGTTCTATCTAGTTATTCGAATCAACTTGAAAAATATTGTATTATGTAATATGTGTATATACTATCTCCTGTCTTCTGCTACTATATATGCATGTATCATGTATGATGATATTACATAAATATTGTACTTGGTATTGTTTCTTTTAATTTTGGCTTTATAGATGAGAACATTGCAAACTGAAAGAGATGAATATGTATAATTTATTTTACCTCAACGCTCACACTGTGTATACTGTATTCATTTATATAAAACTGATGCCTCGTGAGACACGAAACCTTTTGGGGAGGGAGTTGCGAATCCCTGTGCATGTTTGCTGATATAATTTCTCTACTGTTTTGTGCATGCGAATAAGGGGATGTTGAACGACTGTGCTAAATCTCCATCTTCTCTCTCTACCTCAACCTATGAAAATCTTCTCATGAAGAAGAGATATAGAAAACTCTCCTCAATTCTACATACTTGATATGAATTTTTTTATTACTTAACATCAATATACAAACGCAATATATGTACAATGTACATTATACATATACAAGCAGTCAAATAGTAGAACTTCCTTCACAGGAAAATTATTCGCTTTTCAGCTTGCGAGAGGAAAACAAAACTTGCTAATAAATCTGTACACAATTAAATCAACACAAGTTAAACAGAAAATCAAAAACTGTCAAAACAAAATTCTATTATTATTTACATTACTCTTTACTTTGTTTGCATGGAGGGATCTCTTGTAGAGGAGACTATAATTTCGACTTAGTGCATAATATATCCTAATATTAACGTGCTATATAGTGCTCTGTGTTTTATCTTTGTACTATACTCTATAATGCTATCAATTTATTTACATTTTATTTATTTATTTAACTAATTTTTTAATACATATGTGCAGTTAAATTAAATCATAATCAAGTTTTTAAAACATATAGATTTTTTTTACATTTTGTTTGTGCATCCAGTTAAAAGCTCAGATGACAGTGCATATATAAAATAATGAGTGAATCGACTCATTGTCATTATAGTCGTAGTGGTTGTAGTAATAGTAATAGTAGCATTCAGTTACTTGGAAGACAAAAAAGTAGAAGAATGAAACGTGCCCAAAAAGTGATCTCTATTCTTTTCAAGGCAATGAATTACGGTCAAAATCAAGGAGAGAATTTTGACAATATCACTGGACAAGTTGAGGAAGATGAAGAATTCCGAAGACCACCATCCGCACCATCACAGAGAAAACCGCCGATTATTCGGATTAGACGTGAGAGGTCTTTAAATGGAGTCGTTTGGGGTTCACCTCAACAATTGACGACAACAAGTGATTCAGCCAATACGACGTTAGAAAATACAACTTCTCGTAAATCCAGGAAACGACAAAATCATCAATCCAAGTCAAAGAAACATGATAGTGATGAAAATTATAACAGAAGTCCCAGTCGTCATCAAAGTCATGACCAATTATTAGTTGGACATGAACCCAGTATTATTCCAAATAATAATAATAATAATAATGATAACCATTTTCATTCATCACATCCTCATTTGAATTCTGGAAATCATTTAAAAGTTGATGAACAAAGTAGACATCACCGCCGAAGAAATCTATCCGGTAGCAGTATGCATAATATTAATAACAACAGTAGTGACAACAACAACAAAGATGATCGAAACAATAATCATCATAGTGAAAATCCAGGAACAACATCAACATCATATTCTCCAGAAGCTGAACGATTTGTGAAAGCTGCTATTGATAAATCTCGGCCTGTTGAACGTCAAGTAATTCGTATAATTAATGGCAATGAACCGTCCATCCAGAGTCAAGTTTTACTCAATACCAAAACCAGTCAGCCCTGGGATGATTTGGTTCGTGACTTAGGAATGGCTGTCAAACTAACAAAGAAGAGAAAAAGTCATATGGAAACAATTTCCGGAAGAAGGGTAAGCTATTGTCTTATTTTACATTTTTCAAAATAAAATATTATATATATTATGGTAGATATATGTACTGCTCAATAAATTCTAATATAATAATAGTTATCATTACAATTTCCTATATCAGAATAAGTTAATAAACGAACCACGAACTATGCATTATGTGGAATGACTAAGCCTGGACAAAGGTAAAACAGCATGTAAAAGGCCCTTGAAGCAAATGAGTATGAAAGAAGAGATAATAACAAAACATATTTGAGCAGTAAATTAAATAATGATTATTTGAGAATGCATGAGATAACTTTAGACGTAAAATTCAACATACTTATCTTATAAGTTATAAGTCATTTGTCAGTTATGTATGAACTGCAGCAATATTTTTGTTAGAAATATCAAATCTGTGTCATTAAAAAACATCAAATACACCGTATAACATTTACCGTGTCACCAGAAAGACAGACAGAAAATAATAATACAGCATATACTTGGAAAAAATAAAATGTCAATAAATGAAATGAATTAGCTAAGAGAAAAACTGCGTCGTCGTTTTTTCCTGCTAAGTATATTTCTCGTAGCTTATCTACACACCTAACTCCTACATATCATGCAGTTGTAAAAGCATAACCGACTATTGTAAACAAAGACCTCTGAATTAATTTTAAAATATTATGTGATTGACGCTATACATCATCCATCATACATATAATTAACTGACAAACATAAAGAAGAAAGAATAATATATAAGAAATGCGTGTAACTAGAAACCAATATGTAATAAATTGTGTACTACTTCCCTCTGATAAAATACATCAAATGGAAATAATATACTATTTACTACGTTATATGACTCTAAATCTAATTACATTATTTTTCTTAAACTTCACACATATTTGATTACTTCAAATCATGCAAAAGTTTGTTGGATCGTGAATAAGCAAAATGAAACAAACTATTAAACTTTGAAGGTCACATTAATATTTTTCATGCATATTGTTTTGAGGATGAAAATTATTGTTTATTGTGATAAATGGTATTATTATGGACTATGGACATAATATATATTATGAGATTCGTGTTACTGAATTCCTTCCTTTGTAGTAGAACACTACGTTCAGAGCTAGAATACATACATACTAGAGAATGGGACTCTCTATTTTATCTATCCTTCTAATAAATCAAATACAAAGCACAGAAGAGTAAACTAGTTGTTATACTTATGCTACTTCCAATTTATAAAAAAACAGGGTATTTAATGGATTCTTTGCTTTTTTTCCTTTACAGATTCAAAGCTATTCTCAATTGAGAAGTGAATTGTTGGCTGGAACGCATGCATTTTATATTTATTCTGACAGAGAGGATATAAGTGAACTCGGGACACTGAATGAAACTTTCACTTTAATCCCTGGACAAAGTACTCGGTCAAGAAAAACAGATAGACAAGACAATTACTATTTGGGAACGCAACCACAATTGAGTCAAAGTTATAATCCATTACCAACTGTTAACTATAACAATATCAACATACAAAATCAAATACACAAAGCATCAAGCTCTATTTTGGTACCTGGTCATTCCAAAACTCAACAAATAATTCAACATGGCAGTCATGAAAACATTAGAAAATCTTCAATAAAAATCCCTACAGGTTCTTCTACGAATTTAAATACCAAATCTTCCATTGCTGTTAAAAGAACAAGTAGTACTAACCGTTTACAAACTAGTTCTTCCAATACTGTCAATTCATCATCCAAATCAAATCCTAATTTACTTTCTGCAAATTATAATCACGCAACAACTACAACAACAGCAAAACAACCAAGACATCGTAGTACACGAAGAAGACGCTCAGAAGCTTCAGTTTACTTGGTGTCTGCCAGTAGATCACGATCTCTCTCACCCGATTAAATTGGATAAACTAAATTTCATAATAATCCACTACAAAAGTACTTAATATTAAAATTATTATTACCATTATTTTTGTTTGATGAACTTTGAAGAAATGTATTATTATTATTATGCACTTCCTATTATCAATATTATTATCTATATAAACATGGTACGAAAAAAGTTTGTATCGTAAAGTTACCCAGTTATAGAAATTACGTCATTCAGACTGTGGATAAATATAACGACAAAAGTACCAGAAAAGTAACCTGCATAGTAATAATAGGATTTGAGAAATAACAGTACCACTAAATCTAGTTATCATATATATTAGTGTAACACTTGTAATGAATGTTACAAACGAATTGCAAAATATATAATCATAATAATTATTCTTATTATTAATAAGATTATTGTTTCCGCGCCTAAAATAAGTAAACATTATGAATTGTAACTACGTATATACCATAATAATATAATATTTTGTTAGATTACTATTTATGCACAATCCTGTATACGTGTCATATTATATAACACAGGACTTGAATTTTAAGTATTATTATACTGTAACTCACTAATGCGACATGTGTGCATTATTTACACTGAATTATTGTACCTAAATACCCCATATGTTTATACGAATGACAAATTATGACATTATTATGTACGTATAAAAAAGTATGTTCTTATTTCTTATTTGACTATAAGATGGAACATACCCAAAAAAATCCATCCAATTTCCGTATAATATAAATTTAACTGAATGCTATAAAATACTATACTTTTAAACATTATGTGATAGAATGTATCTTATAAAGTTAGATGGCAAACAACTAACTAACTTGGGTACTTGAGGAGTGAAATTATATATCTATGGGCTATTTTTGAAATACCATATGTATACTTTTAAGTGACTTGTAAAATATTTGGTAAATAAAATTGCCATCATCATCAAAGCATGTACATAATATAGTAATACTAAAAGGAATGAAAAAAGATTACCATGAAAGACATGAAATATTTACGAATATTTATATAAGATTGTAGGTGTAATGATACCACAACAGACAAATACTATAATATGTAATATGTACAATTGAATAAGCTATATTATACTGTATATTATTATAGTGAAAATAAACGAAGAAGGGAAATACCTACTTAAGTTCCATAATAATATATTTCTGAATATTTTTTATTTGAGAACTTCATTTAAAACAAAAAAAAAATAGTCAGACCAAAACAAAAACATACATACATTATTATTAATAATAATTATTACTATTATTCATGTTAGTGAAATCATAATTATACTGAGTTGTATATTGTACCATTTAGTTAACGTTCCCATTATTCAATCATAACTTTTGACATTTTCATAATCATCGTTACTACATAATTATTATTTTTCTATAGAATCATAAATGAAAACCAACAAGGAATAAAAAGGAACTATCTATAATGATATAAATTTACGCATTTTATACATCATCTATAGGATAAACTTATGCTATGTTTATGTATAGCGTAAAATGAATATAGGACAAAAACAAAAGGCTCATAAACAGTTAGGTTGATAATTAATTAACAGCGTTCACTCCGGGATAACTAATAGTTTCTCTGATAATCATCAATAACTCAAAATTCATCAAATCTACTATTAATGTCATTCTCTAATACTATTCATAATAAACAATAAACAATAATAATTATTGTAACAGAAATTTACACAGAGTAACAGTAGAATATATAGTAGACACATCTAATACATTATATTATTATTATATCAATCTGAACTAACAACTAAAATATCAACTAGATTTTTTTTTTATAGAATATCATCACTTTCTTTTCGTCTCGCATAAAAATCGTGTGTAATTTTATATACAACATTATTATAAACACATGTATAAAGCATACGCACACAATACTATTTGGTTATATAATATGCTTCCAGTACATAATATAATACTCTATGTATTATATAATATTATATGTACTGTCATTTACATATTATGTGTGCAATAATAAAATTTGCTCTTTTATAAAATGTCTATGATTATTATTATTATGCATATATATATATATAAATTTCTACTTTTTCAACTATCAACTACATGCATAAAAAAAAGCTTAAATGTTGTATAATCTATTATGGATTTTTTTTTCAATCAGAAGAAATGGGAAAAAAAAGGTTTTTACCTGACATATTTTCTAATAATAATAATTATTATTATTCTTGTTATTACTTCCGCCATTTATTCATTTATTATCTTTATTCTTTGTGAAGATCATTAGTGGACGCTGAAAACCTTTTGAATGATGAGCTGGTGTAGCTAGTTTTTCCATTGAAGTAAATCCAACATCTTTTAGTAAATAGTCTGGAAATTGATCCGGGTAGAATCGGATGAGTTTATAATTATTGAAGATTCGTTCCTAGAAACATTCAGACAATGAAGCAATAATCAATTAAAATACATGAAACTTTTGAACAATTTAGATATAGATAACTACATACTTAAGTATGTTTATGAAAATGTTTTGTTTTAATAAGAGATAATGCCCCATTTTCTCTCTCTGAAGTTACTGACTATCATGGTAGAAATAAAAAAGCTCAAATAATATGTATCTTCTACTAATTAAAATATCTAAAACACATTTCTCTACTTACCGTTAATTTCTTCTTTTTCTTATAAGAAGACCAAGGCTGAGGTTCCAAAACAAGTTTTCCTCCTATTTTCAAATTCAGAAAAGCTCTTCTAAAGAATCTCTTCAGTCCATCATCTCCATTATTTAAATGAACCCATTTAGTAATACTCAAACATAAGATCACGTCATATTCTGGAGTAATATTCGCCAACATTTCATCCGTTTCAAGTACATAGTTTTCCTGTAATGACAGAATTAAATCAAAAGAACAGTTATTAATTATACATGAATATATATTATACATACATTTGAATACCGAATGTATCATAATATATTACTAAAATATGATATAATATTATAAACAAAGTAGAATTAAAGAAAACAAGAGAGAGAGAGATAAAAACAATTACTAACATGTCGAAATCGAACATTATAGGGAAATGGAATTTTTCTTGTATCTCCAGGTAAACTTCTTGGTTCATGAAGTGGTCCAAACATTTTAGGCATACATTTTGGGAAGACGACATTTGGATTTTCTGGATCTCGAAATTCACTATTTACATAATATTTAACATTTTTTCGAGCAATATCAATAAGTCTTGGATCAATATCAATCCCATCAACTTTTTCAGCTCCAAAATCCCTTCCAATTAAAAGTGTTACATGTCCAATATTGCAACCAACATCCAATACTTTTTTAGCAGTAAAAAAATCCTTTGGAAAAGCTTTGAGTCTCATATCATACCCAGTTTCATGAGAACGATATCCATAATATCTATTATAATTTCCATATTGAAAACATTCATCTTTCTTTCGGAAATTAGGACCATGTTTATTATTATCACCAATTTTAGTTTCATCTGTAGTACTGGTATTTGTAGTAGAAGTGTCAATAGTTTTATTTACAGAAATAGTTGATGTATTAATGGAAGACTCAACACCACCTTCCGCTTTTGTTTTTTGTGTAATATTAAAACTGACACGTTTATTGTTATGATGATGATTATTATTATACTGATGATTATGATGCTGCTGCTGATGATAGTAGTGACTTGGACCATGATGATGATTATGGTAAAGTCTTCTTCCGCATCCTGGTTGCGGTATTACGGGACTTACAATAGGATCAGACTTTGTACGAAATCTTTTTCGATTTCCTCCACTATAATGTCGTTGAAAAGTTTTCGTTTCAGTACTCGTGGATGTAGTAGTAGTAGTAGCTAAAGGAGTAAGAAACGATGTTGGTTTTTGTAAAGAATCTTTTACTGGTAAATTATTTGTTGCTGCTGTTATTGTTGTTATTGTAGATGATAATGATAATGATGATGTACTTGTAGAAGGAAGAGTAGTTGTTGTTGTTATTGGGATAGTTCGACGATGTTGTTCAGGTTTTGGAGGTGGTGAAAAAGGTTCCATTACATTAGTTTTTGAATCTAATGTATTTATATAATTAATTAATGGAGATTCAAATGGTATTAATGGTATGTCATCATGACGTGGTGTGGAACTTATTTCAAAAAATATAGGTTCAGAAGGTAATGGAGTTCCCATTGGAATATAATCAGAAGGAGGTGCTGGAGCATATTGAGTTCTATTACTATTTTTTCGTTTTCTTGAATGTTTTTTAGGTGTTGTTGTTGATGTAGTAGAGGTTGTACTATCTGTAGGTATACTTTCAGAATTTACAGTAGAACTACTAGTAGTAGTAGGCTCAGTAGTAGATACTTGATCATTACTTCTATCTAAAATATCATCAGCTTTCGTAATCATATTATTAGATGACAATGTTGTGGTGGTTGTTTTTTCTTCTTCTTCTTCTACTTCTTCTTTTCCATAGTTACTTATATTTTTAGTATCAGTACTTGTTGTTGTTACAGTTGTTTTTGTAGTGGTAATTCCAGATTCAGATGATAACACTTTGGTTAAATCATTGATTTTATCATTATTAACTTTTTGTGATTGAATTGTAGTTTTTTCAATATTAGACTTTTCAATTTTATTTTCTTCGTTAGACACTAAGGAAGCTGTGGTGGATGGTTGTAGAGGAGGAGAAGGTTTTTCATCTTTCCTTTGTTCAGTTTGTTCCTGTAGTGTTTTGTTATCAAGAATTTGATTTGATGTGGCCAAAATTGTAGTAGTAGTAGTAGTAGGAATAATAGATTTTTTAACACTAGAAACATTTTCACTTGATGCGTGTACTATCTGTTTACTAATACCATTATTATTTGCTTTATTAGTAGTTTCTTTCCCTTCCTCTTCTTCACTAGAAATGTCAGTTTTTTCTTTTGTATAATTTTTTTCTTGTTGTTGTCGTTGTTTTTGTTGGAGAAATTCATTAGTAGTAAAATGATTTGGTTGCGGGTTTTTGTTTGAATCACTATCTTGATCTTCACTTTTATCGATACTACATTCACTATCCGTTCTTTTTCTTCCTTTCTTGCGATGATGACGTTTACGATGAGGTGGTACAGGAATAGGAGAAGATTTTGGAGTTTCAGCATTTAAAGCTACATTTACTTTAGCATCATCCAAACTAGCTAAATTTAATGGATCTATAATAATATTATCACCTACAAGGACACTATTTGTTTTATGAAAATAGGGATAGAGTCGTTTTTTACGTGGTGCTTGAGATGAATTAGTTACACCACCAGTAGATTTTTTCCTTTTTCTATTTGGATATTTTATCAAATGATCTTGTTGTTGTTGTCTTTGTTCTTCTACTGTTAAATTACGATTGTTATTATTAGCACTAGCACTAGTAGTAGTAGAACTTTTAGTAGAATGATGATGATGTCCTTCTCCTTTTGATTCTTTTGATGTTTTAGTAGCTGTGGGAGTAGATTTTAATTGAAGTAAATTTTGTAATTCTTTTTCTTCTCTATTTTTTAAACGTTCAAGTGACTTTAAACTTTTTTCAGCTTTTGTAATATCTCTATTTATCTGTTTGATGGTTTTAGTTTTTTGTCCTAAGATATTATCGACAATGTTTATTTTTTTATTTATTTTTCGACCCATCTTTATTTATATTTTATATAATATTATAATATATTATAAGTTATAATTTATAATTTATAACCAAACAACAAACACTATCTAATATCTAATACAAATTAAATTTATTTAATTTCTTTTTTATTTTTACTTCGCAAATAACTCCGATGATTTTTACGTCTTTGATTTCCAGAGCTATTCAACCGCGAAATAAATAAAAAAATTATTACATGAAATCCAAAAAAAAAAATACTCAAAATTTTTTACGAAACTCGTTATTTTTATTGTGTCAAAACTCATCAGAAGGTTAAATAATAAAGTTTGCTACACAGTCAACATCCGGTTCTGGTGGAAGGAAATATATTATTATCATCAAATAAAAGGTAACTAATTGATTTATTGATTTTTATTTCCATGTTTCATTGCAGTTATATTTAACCCTATGTACTTACATTCTTTTAACTTTTAATAATTTTATAGGAATTCATAAATAATACTTACATCATTAAAATAAAAGGAATACAATGGATGCCGAACCAAAGCTGGAGTGTACGTCGAACATAAGTCCCGAGTGTAAAACAAATTTTTTGAGTGTTGCTGCTTTAATTGAGCATGGTAATGTTATACATTTGTACTCTACTGAAAAACCTTATTTCAAAATATCACAAAATTTCAATAATAATTCGTTGGTAATGAATGACTCATGATTCATTATAATTTATAATAGCTAATTTGTTGTGTATCGTTTTTTTTCTTTTTTTCTATAGTATACAACATCCATGATCAGTTTTTATGCTCTACATGTGTTGAATTTGTTGCACAAACGGAAGAAGCCTTTATTGCTCATATTGATTCATGTGATTCATCTACAAATAGTAATAGGAAGGAAGCAAATAATGAATCAAATAATCCGAGCTTGCAAGATGAAGTAATTGAAATAGGAAGTGAAGAAGTTACTTTGCCTCTAGTAAATGAAACTAGAAAATTGGAAAAGTCTCCAGAAACAATTACAAAGAAGAAGGAGAAGAAGAATAACAACAAGGGCAAAAATGAGAGCAAAGATAAAAATGCAATTCCTAGTGTGAGAGTCACTCGATCTCAATCTCAACTAAACAATGGTAACAGTAATATTGATAATCAAGTAACTGGTCGTAAACGAGGACGGAAGCCAAAGCAGGCGACAACTGCAGGTAACGAAAAAAAACAAACATTATTTCCCTGCGGAATTTCAGATTGCTCTTCCGCTTTTGACGATTTGAAACAACTTTACACACATCGTTGTAATATGCATCCTGAAAATACTTTTTATGTCTGCACCAAATGCAATTACATCCCCTATTTCAATCTTCAAGCTTTGAAAAAACATGAAAGCGTATATCACTAATAATGACGTTTTCTTGTTTCTATTTTTGTTGTTATTGTTGGATAGGGATTTTTTTTTGATTTGTTAAATTTTGCTTCTGATCTTATTTCTTATAATGTGTGTTTTTTTTCTATCATCTTTATATAATACACATTATGGTATTAAACTATTAGACTACTAATTATTATACTCTTTTATTGTTTGAAGATCATGACATACAGTATAGAAGAGACAGTAATATGTACATCATATAATTGTGACTATGAGGTTAAGTTTGTTTTTATGTTATATTGGACATATTATAAAAACTTAAGACGATGGATAATTATTTGTAATGAAATAATTCGCTGCAAAACATATATTTACAACGATAATATGAGTGATAAATATTATATGATTCAGATTTAGTATCTGTGAAAGCACATATTATATAATAATAAATAATGGTGGTACATTTCCACAATGGACCATCATTACACCACCATGTTAATATTTAAAAAAAAAAAAATTCTGGTTACAAAATATAATACAGTTTTATGTCGTTTGTGTTTTTACATTTTACATTTTGATAAATTGTAATGTATAGTATTATTGATTATAAAAAAGAATAAATAATGTTATATACACTATAATAATTAATAATACTTTCAATACCGTTGTTCTACAAGACACATATATTAAGGGATGTGTGAATTGGAATGGAATCAATCCTTAAATGTGACCTTTGAAACTACATGGATACATGTATAAAATATATTGATCCTTGAAAAATGAGAGAAACGGTGTCTTTAGGTATCTGGATAAAAGGGTGAAGGGGATACGGTCAAGAACAAAGGTTCAGGGTCCTAAGTTCTGGTTGAGATTTCTTCCGTGTTTACTTTTGTAAAACGCATGTATATATGTATATATATATATTATGTCTCATGGAAATACCGATTCTGGATGACAAATGATTTTGTTGTGATAAATTCTCATGTTCACCTAGTTCTAGATTCTAGACATTTTTTTTTGTTCTTTTTAACCTTTTTCTTGGCCCAGTTTAAAGTTCACGAGTTTCCAGTTTCCGTATTATACAAATCGAATCATGGCTTGACAACGTATTCAATGGGATACGCTTGAGGTATAAAACGGCTTAAACGCATCCAATTTCCTCATACTATAACTACGAACTGGAGAGAGTAAAAATCGGACAGAAATTTCAAAAGTGTCGTTGATATTAAGTCTTTCACTTTAGTCTTTTCTCTTCATTTCAGTCGTAAAGTATTAGTAGCCACGATTTGATATTTGACAGAAGTAGGTTCAAAATTGAGACAAGTTTATAATAATTTTTTCAAGCCCATTTTATATTACTGTATAATATTTTTTATTTACCAGTTTAATTTTGAAATACAAGCAAAGACAAAAAAAGTAGTTGAATTTTCAGTGTTTAAAACCACAGTATAAATTATGGATCATCGTCAATTAATCATTTGTCTTCTCGTATTACTCGGCTACACTTCCTCTGGAATAAATGGACAGGATTATGGAATACGGCCTTTAACAACCGGAAAACTTATTACTCCATCAGGTAAATTTTAATTTTATTCAAAGTTCAAATAAATATTATTAGTATCCTGGACACAAACACACTATAGTAAAATATGTGAAGAGATTCTGAATCGTAAAATAAGGTCTTTTTGATTGAATTTCAGGAGATACAAATGTAGTTTGGCCTATTCCAGGTTCAGAATCTCAATATGGAGGTAAAAATAGTTTTTTTTTTCCGTTTTCCAGAGTACATATTACAACTTTTAGTTTTTATTTTCATCCATAATATTTCAAATGTCAACCATGTATCATCATTTATAAAGTTGAGACGTGTATATTATATGTATTATATAGGTCAAAATTTAATATGAGAATTTGTAATCATAATCTAGGTGGTGGTGGTATCTTAGGAACTTTGACCGGATTGGGAGGAAGTTATCCAAGTGGAACCTATTCAGCCAACGGGGTTTATCCAGGAACCATGGGAAGCCAGTATGCACAAGTTTCTTCTTTCGGGTCAAATCCTTATGGAGGAAATCCTTATCAAGCGGGCGTAAGCCCGTATCAACCTGCAGTGAATCCTTATCAAAGTAGGCCGCCATATCCGTATCAATCCGGAACATTATCTGGCATGTTCACTCCGTCTGGACAACAACAAGCATACTATCCAAATGGCTATAATACAGGTATAGTTAATAATTATTTATGAGTATTGTGTAGTTTGTTTTTTGGAAAATACTTTCTGAAAAAGAACCATTGATTACTAAAAAGTATTTCATGTTGATTTCGCATGTATAAAGATATTTAATTTTTAGCTTTCTCTTGTAGGTATACCCATAATTTATAACAAGCATTTTTTTCTTTTTCTATTTTTCAGTTCCAGGGACTTATGGAGTATAAAAAATGGATTCGCAAGACTTAAATATTTTACATTATGTTTTTACATTCCATTTTGTACCTTTTTTTATACTATACATTTTTGTGTTGTACAAATATCGTAATTTGTTAATTTATGTATAAAATATAAAGTCGAAAATAATAATACTTCGGTACTTATAAATATAAGAACAAAAACACGAGTATTTCGACTTATTTATGCATTTTGATGTACAATTATTTACGTTTTACGCAGTCTCGAGTAAATAATAAATTATGTAATATTATTATGTATATTATGCATTCTGATTACTTGGAAGTAACTAAATGAAAGGAACTAGGACAAAATCTTTCTTTGTTTTTGTTTTCCTATTCAGGCATTCAGTTCAACAATAATATAGTATAGCTTATAGAACTAGATTTTATTATAGCTTTTTGTCAGTCTGTTTGTCTACAGAGTACATGGTGTATTATTCATATTCCTATTACTTAAGTGTTAAATGTAAACAAAAAGCCAATATATATATTATTTTGTAGTTCTTGAAACTTGAGAAGCATTGTAAGTATGTGTGAGACTGAATACGTAACATGAAACATAAACAGACTCCATTTTCTCCATTTTTTGTTCAAGTAAACATTTTCATCTCCTTTTCGTTACACATTACACATACAAAACCTGTCAGTTTTCAGATAATATTATAGTTTATAGTTGCATAGAATAATATAGAATAGATTTCAGTATGGATAATTCTTTGAGTATAATCTTAGAGGATGTAGTTTTTGAAATATATCCAAAGGAAGCTCAAACGTCTACAAAACTAAGAAATTGGATTCAGGTACTTATAATAGACATTATTTTACTTAAAAAACGTCAAAGATAATTATTTCTGAATTTTGACGCATAAAAATCTATATATGTGTACTCTATACTGATTTCAGAGACTGGGTGGAATTTCAATAATTTCTGAAAGTCAAGATTTTGGTCATAATTTTTCCATCCCCTTGGTTGATTTAGCGTGGTGCAAAATTCATAATATTTCAGTGTTCCATAAACCAAAAGAACATAAATTTCGTGAGTACATTTATGAATACTGTTACTCTTAACGTGTATGTATAAGCTCATACTCGTTTGAATTTCTATGCTATGTACATATATGAGAGAGAGAGTATGAGCTTATGTACATACACAATGGTTGTATTTGTTACTAAATTCTTAAAAAGTAATAATTTTATGAACTAATGATTTTTTGATCTTGACTCATTTTAGGGGATTTTTATTCCTCCACTTTTATTTACGAGTCGTATCGCAAAAAACAAAGACAGGATCTCAATGCATATAGGTAAAAATATCTCATAATTTTAGTATGTATATTGTACGTCCGCTACTTGCGTTTCTCAGGTTTCTCAAACCTCAAACACATAATGAATAATGAATGTGTAATGGACTTTATGTATCATACGTATGTTTGTGTACTTGTAGTTCAAAATTCAAAAAATTCATAGACATAATTAATAATAGAAACTACAACTAAATCTACAGGCTAGGTAATTCATCTCTCATACGTTATGATGCAAATCAATTCCTGGAGCAGAAACTCAGTTGGGATGAATTGTTAGCAAAATCTTGTCATGTTGAGATTAAAGATTTTGAACATAATACCAGCACCGATCCAGATGCAGATGTAGATAAAGACAAACAACAAAATGAGAAAAATATGGACGAGGATGGCGATGGCCAAAGTGAAGATGAAAATCAAGGTCAAACTCAAGAAGAGGAAGAGGACAAAGAAGAACAGGAGGAGCAACCGGAAGAAGATGCCCAAGTAATAGGGTTAATAAGGAATCAAGTAGAAATTCCAAATACTTCGTCTTCCATAAGGACGCCAAAAGTTACGTTATGTAGAATAGAAATTCAGAATCAAAATAACCTTTCTCAACTAAATAATAAAATACGGAAAACTGGGAAAATTACCACCTGCAGCAGATTTCGGTAATTATATATATTTTATATTTTCTACATATGAGTAAAACTAACACAATTATGGCCACACTCAAGCTCAATTTTCTATTGTTTATTTTTCCTTTTTCCATACTCCAAACTCTGAATAGACGAACCAGATTAAGACGTAAGATTCCAACTAAACAACTTGTACGAAAAGTAGGAGTTGCATATAGCAAAGAAGACAGTGGAAAACTGTTGCAGTACATTTGTAATAATAACCTGCATAAAGCTACTGGTGGTAATCTGATGTGGAAGTTTATAGAAGGGCGAAAGGTCTGTACTCACAATTTTTTTACGGTTTTAATTACGTTGAATTTGTTTATTTATATAATTACAAAATTCTCAAATAATAATAATTTCTTAGAAAACATGTCTTTACCAAAGATAAATAAATTGAAAAGTTTCATCTGCATTTTTCCAGTTGTTGAGTGTTCCTCGGACCAATCAAAGTTTAAAAGAGCATTTTAGACGCCAAATTCTACCCAATCTCAAGAAATTTTCTATTTCCCCTGAAGATGTGCAGAAATTTGAAGATGCAAGGAAGGAGCGAGAAAAGGGGAAAAGAAAGCCAATTATTTTTATTCCATCTTGTGACTGAATATTGAGCTTTATCATATTAATCATTAAGTTTTAGATTTAGGTTTAGGATTTTGTATTTTAGTTTGATTTTCGTATTATTTATTAAATATACTTGATATATTAGTATTTGTTCTAAATTAAACAAAATAAAAACAAAAGAAAAATGCGTAACAAGTAACAAGTGGGAAAAAACACGAAACGTTTTGATTTTGTGTGTTGAATCATGAATGCTCTCTCGTCTCTCATTTCAAAGACAAATTTAATTTGATTGATGATTGATATATCATTTCAGATTTTAGGTGGTTAGTTCTTTTCCTTCTTTTGGCTGTGCTGCTTTATGTAATTCAAAGTTTGTTGCAGACAGTAGAGGCTATATATATAGAGACAGTACAGTAGTAATAAGTAATAATAATATCATACATGTTGAAAATATATTCATGTTTGAGACGCTATAGATGTTGTAGTTTGTAGCATATAGCATAAAATATAAAGTAAATAGCTTTACAGTTGCATGTTATGAGTAATATTATTCCCATTTGCTCTTCAGATTCATCCAACAAAAAAAAGTCAAGACCAAGAATCAAGAGCAAAGCTCCAAGATCTAAAAAACAATAATAATAATATCACTGTGTGTGTACAGTGTACAAAATGCTATATACATATATCTATTACAAATTATAATAATATTATACAGTTCACGTAGTACAAAATTATAGTGTACACAGTCCACACTCCACACTACACACATTCGTATAATTTGGAAATGAGGAATGAGAGTATAAAAAATAATGTGGAATTGGAATGGAATTCTGGATTACATAAAATGTAATATT
Organism: Sminthurinus aureus; assembly: GCA_034698265.1. NCBI lineage: Eukaryota > Metazoa > Arthropoda > Collembola > Symphypleona > Katiannidae > Sminthurinus > Sminthurinus aureus. Next base: position 19,308 of record JAQGBH010002655.1, read on the forward strand.
CAATACTCAATATTCAATACTCAAAGATTCCACATTACACAAAACATGAAATAATACTGAAATGATGATGATTGTACGATGGAAAATTTTCGAGTCAAATCAGCAACTTTTTTTTTTACTCTCTACAATTGATAATACACAATATATAAAAATCAAATATCAAATGCTGTGTGTGTAGTGTGTACTGTATGTGTACAAAATAGTTTCAAGTTTGATGGTATTTATTAACTATTAACTATTAAAATGAGTGTAACTGGTAAATAGCAAGGGTCGTCCGTAATCACTTGTTCTTTCTTCTTTGTTATTCATCCATAATCAAAAATTCTTTCCGTTGTACGAGCCAGAATCTAGAATCTATAGCATTTAAAGCTTGTTCACTATGATACGATGAGAAATGAGAAAGAAAGACAGGCAATAAACTATCCCCACACGAAGCTATTACAAGTATTTTTCTATCAAACTTGATATTTTATACTGTATCGCATATAAAATATAAAGTATAAAGTATGAGATAATAGACGATAGATGATAGACACTGGAATTGTTGTTGTTCCATCAAAATCCACATTCCGGAGCCTACCTTGAGACTTTTGAGATTTCAAATTTCAGATTTCAGACTAATTATCAAAATACAAATGTACATCATATAATAACATACACGTACAGTATGTAGTTAGTATGTTATATTCTCCACAATCCACAAGTATAAAAAATATCAAAGTTGGTTTATTTTTTTACCATATTTACATGTGCTAATATTACCTCTAAGCTGTAAGCTGTAAGCACAAAAGTAAGTAAACATGCATTGTACATTGTACAAGTGGATTTTAATCAAAAATCAGGTTGCAGATTTTATATACAGGCCTCATAGTCCCTATAATTCCTAATTTGCCTGATGCCCAACATTGCGATTTGTAATTTACAATTTTACCAACATCCAACAAGCGTCTTCTTCTTGCTCCTTTTGCCTTGTTGTTCATCAATGTTCAATGTAACATGTAACATTGGATATTGGATGTAGGTAATAAAAATTTACAGCTGTATGTATAAAATTAATAGAATTCTGACTTGCAAACTGAGCTGCGATAAGAATCCAAAGTCCCTAGTCTGTAGTCTGTAGGTAGGAAAATAAGAGATAAGAGAGAGTGAACTGAAAAGTGCATCCTCCTCTTTGCTAATTACGACAAGCAAAAAATTGCAATCAAGATGATGGAAGAAAAAAGAAAACAGGGGCCAGTACAAAAAGTACAAAGTACAAACGATAGAAAATAGAGACTACTAGTAGATTATGTTGAATGTTTTGTATCATGGTTAATGGTAAATAAACAACTTAACTTTGATATGTATACAATACACAATAAACAATGCACAATATATAGGAAATTATATAATGGTGTCCAGTGTCCAGAAAATCCACAAAGGTTTTCCAATGAAGTCAGCAAGTTCAAGAAGTGTTTGAATTTTGACTGCTCTGAATTCTGAATTAGCCACTAGAATTTAATTTTGAACTGACTCAGTTGTCCTATAAAATCATATCAGAAAATAGAAAACGGCGTCGAATATAAGCTTCGGCAACGAGAATTACATATTACATATGTATTTGTAATGTGAGTTCAACCTGAATTTGACATGGAAAACTGTACAAACGACCAGTAAAGCATGACATTATTTCCAAATCGGGTGAAATATTTCGATTATATAATTAACGTTTTTTAGATATTTTTACTGGTAAAAGTTTTACTCGACATGTTTTTAGACTTCAGACAAATCCTGAGTTTCATTTAGCAAGTCTTCATGTTCAATGTTCATCTTCATTTCGATTTGCTATTATTATTAATTATTATCATGGCTATAATTAAGGTTATTACTTGAAACTACTCTTGTACTCATTGTCCATCAGCCATCCATGTCCACCAGTCGATCAATTGGATATGAGACTACAGACTACACCGTACACCGTACACAGTGCATACTAAACAGAACAACAAGTATTTGTAGATTTGTTGCATGTGTTCTTGAATTTGCATTTTTTTACATTTCACTTTCTGCTTTCTGCCTTTCAATTATTAGAGCTGCTACTAGATACTAGATACTACAACTATACTAGTACGACAGCCATATTGTAGATTGTAGATTGAAGATATTTGCTATTTGCAAGTGCATAATATGCGCAGTTTTCTTGGTTCTTAGAGTAAAATAGAATGATAATGATCATATACGTCCAACGTCTAACATTCAACGTCCAAGTTACAAGTAGTAATTTTGGATGCATTAAATTTGTAAATGACGTGAGGCTCGTGGAATTTTCAAGTACAAAATGGTTTTTTCTTGTTCAACTCAGATCTCAGATCTCAGGTCACAGAGGTAAATGGGAAATTCATCCACTTTCATACTTTATGCAATTTAATGTTTAGTGTGCGTGTGTATAGTGTATGGGTAATGCAAAATGCAAAAAATTGTGCAACATCAAGTATCAAGTGCACGAATACTGTGTACTGATAATTGATAATACTGTATAGCTTGTTGCTTATTGGTTGTTTGAAAATTACAAAATTTAATAAGATGGATAAATCTACCATGTGTAAATAACCGGGTAGGAAAAACAAGGGCGGTGGTCTGTGGTTTCTCATTTCTCATCATCTGCATGTTTACAATTTTTTATTACATCTACTACACAAATTAGAATCTTCTCACAATGCACAATAAGTTGTGTATTTTCATCACCTGTGAATATTTATGATGTTTTCAGTTTCCAGATGGTCCGAGTTCCTAGTTTTGAATTGAGAGTACGGTTATTGTCATTATAGATATTGTTTTTTCTGTTTAAGACTTTGATTTGGAGGAAATGATTAATCTTCTCCATAACGGTATGCAGGGAATTAAACTTTGAAAAAAGCAAACGGCGTCAAAATACTTGAGAGCTCATAATTCTCATACTTAATTGAGAATCATAAACAAAAATCAAAAATAGCAAAGAAACGAATCGGAACCCGGAACTCAGATCAAGCACATGAGGAAATTTACTTATCAAAAAGTTTATGCGCGGTTTGCATTTCACACATAAAAAAGCTTCAGAAATTGTATTTTTAACGTTAAAAAGATAAATGTGTTACAATTTACATTCGATTTCTGTGGTTCTTGACGCTTGACTCTTGATAACTTTCGGTTGTTAATGACTCCTGTCATTTTTCCACGTCATAGTAATTAGAAAATTATAGGAACAATGATTATTATTACATAATATATCGCCTCTTCATCAAGGGCTTGCGGATTTGTAATGTGTAATTTTAATGGAAAATGATGTAATTTTGAGGTAATTTTAGCTAGCGATAAATTGAAAAATGAATCTGGAATCTGAAATCTGAAATCTATAGAATCTAGATTCTGGATCTCATATTTCACTGGCACTGTGATAATAATAATATGTTCAACATGTAGTCTCGTTTTGCATCGTATGAGATGTGAGGTTAGAGGTTAGAATTTTGTGTTGAGTGCTTAATGTTGAATGTTGAATTTTGAGCATGTGATGTGCATGTAATTATGTGTAGGGGAACGTGGGGCAAACAAAATCACTCCAGATTTTATTTAATTATAGTTAGTACAGTCATCGTTTGCACAAGATGAGATCATAAATCAATATTAGACCATATTTCCTCTTGTTAATACGAGTTGAAATATTTTTCAAACCCTCCCCCTTGTGTGGGCGAGGCGTTGAAAAGAGGTCTCCGAACGCTACCACATGGGGCAAAAGAAATCATGGAGCTGGGGCATAAAAAATCACGAGAAGCATTGCAAACAGCGAGAGTGAGAATGCAGGAGCGACGTTCAACTTCTCCGCTGTTTGTGTATGAGACATGAGAACAGAGAAGTGAAAGGGAAGAATTCTGGACTCTCTGAAACGAGTATGTGGCGTTCAACTTGTGAATTGTGATTTTTTATGCCCCGTGAAATGTGATTTTGTTTGCCCCATGCAATGTTAAAATGTTAATTGAAGT
>JAQGBH010002656.1:0-23298 GCA_034698265.1 Sminthurinus aureus
GACCTCTAAACCTAAAGCAAATGGACTCAAATTTTCAGAGGTTGTTTTTTGGACCAAAAGGAACGATTAGAGGGGGTAAGACTTCGAAGTCCGCACAAAGTTGTAAAAATGGGACCCTCTAGTGTACAGTGTAAATAAAATGGAGGAAATTCGGATCAATAAAATGTGATTTTTCTTGCAGGCTCTTTATTCCATTGGATCGAATTTATTTTAACATCTCTTTCCACTTTCCACTTTCAACTTTCAAGTGAAGGAAGAATGAAGAGAGGACGGAGGATGGAGAATGGGTGATGGGTGATGGGTGATGGAGGAAAGAGGATAGAGGACAAGCATTTAAATTGGAAATTCATGGATGAAATCCACGAATATAATTTATGAGATAATCTCAGGGTTCATAGTCAAGATTCTAGATTCTAGCTTCTAGCTCATTGATGGTGGTGATGACTGCTGTAAGCTGTAATGTAAGATGAACGAAAGAGATTCTAGATTCTAGAATCTAAATTCTCTTCTCTTCCGCTTTCAGTCCACTTGGAATTTAGAATTTAGACTGTATGTTGTATGTTGCATGTGGAACGTAAAATTTAAAATGACAATCTTCATTTCTTCCTTACATCCTCCTTCTCACAAATTAAAATGTACATAATATAATGCATATGAGACTATATGCTGCGTCTTTACTCTGTGTTGAAAAGCGAATGGTACAAAATACCAAATACCAAATGCAAAGGACATTTTTACTTGCTTTCATATTTACTAAATGTTATTTTTACGTTCATGTTTCCTATTTTACAATTTTACATGTTGATGTTTGCTGTTTGCTTTCATGTTCTTCAACTGTATTTTTGACATTGGCATTTCAACCTGAATTTGAAATTTGTTCAAACTTGCAACCACAATTTCAGTACTAGTAGGGAACAGTTGACAGTGCGCAAACTTCCAAACATTCCAAATTCCAAACATCAAACATGTATGCAAGATTCAAGGTGCAGGTATCCAGGCGAAAATACATAAAATTTTCTCCTGAGAGTCGTCGACAATTATTTACAAACTACAAACTACAAACGGTTAAATTCAAAGCAGATGTCACGTGAGATGAGGAGCATCAAAATAATTTATGACATTTTAATTTTTTGTCTTTGGCAACAAACACAAATTGCAAGTTGCAACGTAAGACGATGCAAAGACACTACATTTACAAAATAGAATTATTTTTCATACATATGCTGATATTTATACTTATTACACATGAGACGTTATAGGACTGTTGATGGATCAATAATACAAGTAATAAGTAATAAGTGCTCATTTCCTTTTTCTCCTTCTCATTCTATTTATATTTCTGTCTACTTGTACAAGAATATTAGTATAAACATGAACATGAACATTGAACATGCTGAATGCTGAGCATTAAGAATGACAGTACTAGTGAGGCTAAATGTCAAATAAGCAAAAGAATTTGAACATGGAATTTAAATTCACAAGTTTCAATAAAGCCAAGTCAAAAGTTACATCCGCAACCGAAAAATATGTATATATAATTTACACTGTATACTGGTACTGGCACGGGCACTGGCATTCATCAATTCCAAATTTAGATTTCCCAGAGTTGGAGGCTGAAAATGAAAAAAATTGTCTCTTCTCTCTCTCTCTCTGAAACTTTTGACTTTGCGGTTTACAGTTTATGAATGAAAATTCTAGAATTGTGAGATTGTTAAATAAAATTAGTCAAAGGTTGCAAATTGCAAAAATGTACGTGAATAACAATCCTGTGAGTTCATGACACTAGTTGGCTTACGACGAGTCTTTTTGCTTTTCCTACAAGCTCAAGATTGTCTCAAGTCTCAACTATCATGGTTGGTTTCAATTGGAGTTCTAATCGTATTCGTATTCGTATTCGTAAGATTGTATAGTGCTCATTATTTTATTATCAATTCCGAGTTTCCAGCTCCCAGTTTTCTTGGCAAAGAATAAAATTCAGGTCAATTTCAATTCCGCATGTCTCCTCAATTTCCTTATGCATTGTGCACAGTGCATAATATTGCGTAATATTTATGTTCCCATCCTTTTTTATTCCTAATCATTTACAGCAGTTAAATATCTGTTACAACATGAAAATGCCAAAGCCAATGATAACTTCCAGCATTCACTATTTGATATTTGATATACCCCGCAACTCTGAACCCCGAGGATACAAAAGCATACAAAGTACGATTTAGAATACCAGTATTGATGATCAGTACAAGTTTTGAATTACAAACTAAAACTACAAACTAGTGCACTTGACAAGTGCTGAAATGTGGAATGATTATATCCATCGTCTACTGCTGTTAAAACTGAAAATAATGAGCAATCAATGTTTGACTTGAATTTTGCCTCCTAGTTCCTTCTGATTCATGCCAACGTTTTTAGAACATTTTTGTCAGATTTGGCATACGAAATGGGCTAGAGTGTATAGTGTAAACTGTATACGGTATACGATGTAGTGTTTGGAGTTTAGAGCGTGAAAATAACAAATAAGTTAATGCAGTAAACAAATGGGCGATTCAAGCAAGAGGTTGATTAATAATAATTATTAATCAACCTCTTGCTTGAATAATAATAATTATTATTATTATTACTGTATGAAGGAAATTTGGAATTTTTTGTGTGTTGCGAAATTGTCTATATGAATAGAAAATAGAATGTTACTTTTGGGTACAATTGGATGAAGATGAAAGTTTTACCCATGTTTTTTATTTTTATGAGCAATTCTGCGTAATCAAATGGGCATTCGGAATGTACAAGTCGAAAGTGGATAGTTAATTTGAAAATTCCTCCAGTACCCGGATTTATCCACACATGAAAATGGAAGTAGAACTGTGATCCGTGATTGCTTTCCCCAGCATTCATTCTGTGAATTATTTACTGCTTATCTAAATATTGAATTTGAATGACCATTATGAGAATCCTGTGTATATTCGTATAATGTACAATGTGATTTAGATTGCAGATGCCTTTTTCCCTACTCAACCTGGTGCATTTTGAATCTTGAACCTGTAATGTGTTCCTTGTTGCAAGTTGTAACAACTGACAACAGACTTTTCCCAGCGATGCACCAAGATGTAAAAATATTTCCTTTTTATACGCATAGATACGCAATCTTTTCCATTCATCTTAAATTGTAGCTGGTAGCTGGAGGCTGAGTGAACAAGGCTCACTTGGAAATCAATAAAAAATGGTCCAATTTCCAATTTCCAACTGTTGCAAACCAGGAATTTCCATCTCTCCTTTGGTTTTATCCTTCTTCCTCGTTTCCTCTTGGTTCTGCATTCGTTATTCTAAACTAGATATAAGACATTTTAGACGTTGGTAGAAGTGTTAAAAAACAGTGAAAAATAATTTTTCTTAGGAATTTTACAACGCAAAAAGTCAATATTATAGTCAAAATTGTAGTGTAAAAACTATTAGGTGGAGTAGGCGTTTCAGTGTTTTCCTTTCATTTTCACCTTTCTTTGGTGTCGAAAATGGAAATTCAAAAGCAATTTGAGTTTCGGTGACTTTTTAGTTTGGACGATCAGCTATCAATAATCAATAAATTGGGAAATGGAAGTGATCAAAGATTAGGAGAAAATATGGCCAAGTATCCACGTACAAGAAAACAAATGAGAATCATGCATAATGTACAGTGTACAGTGTACAGTGTACACTCGGCATTGTGCTCTGTACATTGTACTGATATCTGTGGGGATGTAAATTGAATTTTGAACAGCTCTCTGACCTTTAGCGTGTGAGAGGAAGGAAGACATGTAAACTGTAGAGCGTAGAGAATACTGTAAATGTGTAAAGGTCTTCAAGTACTGAGGATTGAAATTGGTTGGAGATGGTTGTGGTGTGTATAGTGTGTAGTGTGTAGCATGGTTATTCTTATGGGATGTTTTTCAATTCTTTCCGCATTCACTTTCCCCACTTTCTCCGCGTATTGAAAATGTCTAAGAACTAAGAACAAACTTGGGTCTGATGTCTGATCTGTTGTTTCCAGTTTCCAGCTTCCAGTTCAATACATATAGAGACTTTGACTTTTTAAGAGGATGAGGTAAAGACACTCTAGAGTCTAGAGTTTTGAGCATTGAGTCTTGAGCATTGGGTATTGGGTATTGGGGGTATCCTTTAATAATAAACGATGAGCGAGTATTGTTTGTATGTGTACCTATGTGTTACGTGTCGTACTGATAAATGTTATGTAACATGTAGCTGTAACTGTAACTGTAGCTGTAACTAACTATTATGTATATAACGACTGTATACTGTATACTGTATAGCAGTGAAAGTGTAGTTAGATTGTTTGTGCGTCTTTAAAATGACATCAACTCTTTTCTTCACTTCTTTACTCATATTCTCTCAGCTTCAGTTTCAGCTTCAGCTTCAGACTCAGATTCAGCAGCTGGAAAAAAGCAAGAAGAAAGAGAACGTGAACACACATATATAAATTGAATGACTTGTGTAACACACAACTTTCCTGTCTCCATTCTCCATTCTCCATTGAAATTAGCTATTACTTTCACCCTTTCACAGTTCCGAGTTGAGTTCTAAATGTGTGTATCAATGGGAATGCAGTATACCGTTTGTACCCCATTTTAGGAGATAGAAGAAGGAAGACGGTAAAATTCAGTTAAAAGTCTACAGTCTACAGCCTATATAATAATATTATATAATAATATTATATGTTTCACATATATACATGTACATAATATCGATACTTTATGCTTTATATATTATATTGAGACTGAAGGAAAGAGTCTTGAGTCTTGAGTCTAGAGATAAAAGATGGGAAAAGTCAACAGATGTGTTTTCACTGGCGGACATGCCATGCCAATGGCTATTTGCCCAAGCTGAGACCTCACCGTCTACCATCTACTGTCTACTGTCTACTCGCATGTTCTTTTCTATTCCATTCTTTTATCTATATAGGTAGTTTCTCTTCCTTTCTTCTCCTCCTTCCTCGCCTTCCCATTTCCTATTACTTTCCTTTTCATTACTCTTCTGTCCACTGACAAGGGAAATAGGGATGAAGATGGAGACGGGGACGGAGTAGAAGATGGCGGGAAAATACAGATAACCTTTCTTCCGTCATTTTTCACCTCCTCTTTCACAACTTTCTCTCTATTCTCCTTGCTCTGTTCCCTATTCTCTTCCCTTCCAAATTCCAGAGAATACTTTCTGATTTCTACGGCTTTCCGGTTCTCAGCTCAATGCCAGCGTCCTTTTCTACTTTGTATTTTGTATGTATGCTCTTTCTACTCATAGCAGTGAAATGTACTCAACTAGATATTTGACATTAGACTGGACTGAAATGGTTTTCAGTGCGACTGGTCAGCATGTACAATGTACAGTGTAGAATGTACATTGTACAATGTACAGTAGAAGTAAGATGATATGATGATGCACCATCCCAACTTCCAACTCGCAACACATCAGGCAGCAGGACTGTGGGAAAGGCGAATAACTAATATCAAATGTCGAAGAGGAAAAATTACTTGAAAGTTCTTCTCAATCTCGAACCACCTCTCACTCACTCACTCTCCTTCTGATGATCATTTTCCAATTTGTTACAGCCATCAAGAAACAGAATGAAGAAGCAGAAATGAAGAGTGAAGATGGAAAAAATGTGTGGGTTGAACATTGAACGTTGAACATTGAACATTGAACATTGAACACACTCGGCATTTGTAGTAGCGCAAAGTTTGAAACATCTTCTCTAAAAAAACACTGTACCCTCATTTCTCATTTGGTATTTGAACTTGGAACAAGCGATGCATTATATTTTGTGCGGTTATAATTATTTTCTCGTCAATCGTCAATCCAATCCACAAATAGTAAAGAGCTATGTAAAATGTAAACGGTTGGCTGTTAGCTGTTCGCTGCGAGTTGTAAATCAACATCAACAGTGCCAGTGATACACTCGCTTATGATTAATGATTAATGGTTACTGGTTTATGAGCAGTATCCCCAGTATCGAGTACGAGCTGAGCCACCTTCCCTCGTATAGCACCATCTGTAGGATTTTCCATGGTAACCACAACTACCCTCTGCATCCGTCCCACGACACATATCGCCATAGTAATCCTGCCCGGGGCGAGGTGAGCAGTAATCCCAGGACCCTCCCTCCAAGTTACACCAAAAGTAGTCTGTCCCTCTCGGCCAACAGGCATCCTTGCATCGTCCATTTCTAGATCCCCTTGGACTTTCATACAAAGGAGGAAGGTCGACGTCACACAGGCCAATAGAAGAGATACGATCATTCCACCCTGGACAATTTTCTAGATTCTCTTGACAACCTCCCCTCACTCCTGGCCGCAGCTCCAAAAATTCACCCAGACATCCTTGATGCTCATAGAAACGCATACAATTTCCTTGGAGAGCCACAGAGGAGATTTTGTCATTGCGATCTGTGCCATGGGCATAAGTTCTTGAATTGAAATTAAGGTTGAAACAAGGTCCTTTGGATTTCATCTCCACTCTGTCCTTCTCCCCTTTGTAGGATTTGTCAGTGTAAATCCAAATTTCCTTCCGCTCCACGGTGGTACAAACCGTGGAGCTCCCTCCAGTCCAACTGGACCAGAAGGAACGGAGACGGATGTCCTTATCACCCTCTATGTAAAATCCAGAGGCGTAGACGTAAATGTCCAAGTGGTGTGTCCCGCCACCCTTAATTTCTATAGCTGCAATTTAAATGTATATCAAAGTGTGAAATATTAATTATAGATTATAGGATATGATATATGATGCCACAAAACTGTGAGAAAAAATCAAGAAAAATACTTGCATTTTTTAAACAGTTTTTTATCCCCGTGATAAAAATTACAACAAGTGAAATAACTCTGACTGAACTTGCGACTCGTCTTGAAATTGTATGTAGCTTTGTCCGGGAGGGTTCTTTGACTTGGAGTGTCACCACATTGAAATTTTAATGGATTCCCTTGCCCAACAAGACTATGAATTGTGACCGAGTCTTCAATATCTTCATTCGCCCGGATGATGTTGACAAACCCAGATATAATATCCACATAAGTACCCACTAGACCCACCCCCGTCTTGAGATCCCCCAAGTTGTTCAGTGAGTTCACACCCGGATGAATTTGACTAGAGGAAGTGATTTGAACAGCCGCCTGTTGCCCATTAACAATCTTAATACAGAGCGGCACGCTCCATAAAAACAAAAATATTGGTAGCACTATGAATCTTGCAAATGAAAACCTTGCAGAATTCATCTTGAATATTGAATATTGAGTATGGAATTTCTAAAATCAAACATGCTAAAACATTGGAAAAACTTTGAGTGTTTCGAGTTGGGATTAGTATTTAGAAATATGACGTCATGTAGAAATGTTGAATAAGGAAAATTAGAAATAATTAGCAAATGTAAATTGTTCTTGTTTCCAACGGAAGTTGACCACAACTTTGTCGCTAACATTTCTTGTTTTAAGCTTCTGAATTAATAAGACATGTAGACATTAGACATACCAACTTGCTTATTTTTTTTAAGTTAATTAATTATTAATGTACGTGAACATAGGACACATCCTGTGACCTGTTTCGTAACACTTTTTCCAACGACAGGAAATCCTGTGTAACAGGAAAATTCTGCAAACTATAAATTGTAAATTGTACAATTTCCTTGTAAGGAAATGAACCAATTAATTTATTCTGCAATTTGTAAGTTGCAAAAATTGTAATCATTGATTGATGAATTTGCATTCTAATAAAATAAATAAATAATAATAATCATCATAGACAAGTCTAAGTAGAATGTAAAGGGAGACGGTAGAACATAAAAAATCAAATAATCCCCTTATATTTAAAAAAATGTTTATCTTTGGAATTTGGAATTGTTGTTGTATTCGTAATGGTCAGAGTTTAGTTGTGAGAATTTGAAGAGCTCGATATCTTTTGAGTTTTGAAGACATTGAAAGTCAGGTTATATTAGTAAATCGAAATTTGAAAGCCACGGCTTAATCAGTTTCAAGATGGCTACGAGACCAAAGAGTTGAGTGCTTGTAACCATGGTTGTAAAAAGTTCATTCACAACTAATGCTAAATAGATAATACTACTACTTTAATTTGTATTATAGAATATGATAATGGTAATGATATTGGAAGGTTTCTATTCGTAATTTCGTAATTGAAGGAAAAGTATAGCTTGGCTTGTACAAAAATTAGTCTACTGCTACAGTTTATTATCTCATTAGCAATCTCTGCAAGTCAAAGAAAAGAATTAGGAAAAATGGAGAATTCTTAGTACTTGAAAATTGAAAATTGAAACCAGAATATTTTAGATGTATCTCATCTTTTCCATTTTTTCCACGAAATTTTAAAAAAAAACAAAAACACACTTTGTATCTTGAATCTTGAATCTTGAAAGAACTTTTGCTTCTAATTTTTCAGGATTTTCGGCACTTTGTATTTTATATATTGCATACTTTTCCATTTTTAGTATCTTTCTCCTGTTTCTGATATCTGATATCAGAAATCAAACCTCTTGATTTTGATATTGATTTTTGTTGATGGCTGATGGTTGATGCACTACATTTGTATTTTGTATGAAATCAAACAAATTCTGAGAAGGAAGTGAAATGCATTACTTTTATCTCATTAATCAAGATTCATGTGAAAAAATTGACGGTTTGTGGAAAAAATGAGAGTGATTGATTTATAAGATGAAGAGGGCGGATTGGATTGGATGGGATTGGATTTGGATTTTGATCCAAAACAACATTCACAACGAGAGAACATCGCACATCGTCATGCAAAAAAACTGACGATAGCATGGCAAAAGTTTGACTGTTATATTTACAAAATATACATGAAACAAGCTGTATAATATACAATATAATATGTACATGGGGTAATGTACACTGCACACTGCACAGACTACAGGCTACAGAATACAGAAGTAGATGCAACGTCTCTTTTTTCTCCTTTCAATATTACAGTTTACAGTATTTTCCCTTTTTGCTGTTTTGTAGCTACTAGAAACTAAGTAGAAACTAGATAGTCGACAGTAGACGCTCGTTTCATTTTTCGCTCCTTGTGGAGACGAGTGGAGATCGTGGAACACGGGATCGTGCGTGAGTGCAATGTAATAATGTTTTTTCCTAGGAGGAAAATGAATAAAATATTTTGTATTTCTTAGATATTGACTCGCATCTCGCATCTAGAACCTAGAATCTCGAATTTCGCTCCTCAAATCTCTTCAAGCTTTTGGATCTACAATCTACAATCTACAGTCTACAGTCTGCAGTCTGAAACATCCACAAATATTGCACTCTCTACTCCGAATTCTGTGAAAGGTGTGCGTGGCTTATCCATTCCGTTTTGAAGTTTTGAAGTCTGTCTTTCGTGTTGTGTACAAAGTGCAAACTACAAACAGAATAGAAAAACAAAACAAAAATAAAGAGGAAAATATATACATAATACATAATACATGGAATGTGCCATATCATATATGGAAAATAAGGCATGAAATCAAGTGCACATAGTTTTTGCATTTACTATTTACTGTTTACTCCTTATACTGTTTACATTGGATTGAAATGGGATTGAATCTCTCTCTCCCAAGGTTTCCATTTTCCATTCGTCAAGATTATATGCAACTTTTTTCACAATTTTCAATTTACCCATTCCCCATTCCGCATTTTCCATACCACAGTAAAAAGTAAAAGAGACGGATGGTGAATGGTCCTGTTGCTTTTTTACGTTCATGCATCTCAAATCTCAAATCTCAGATCTCCAGTCTCCAATCTCCACAGTCTCCAATGTTATAGGTTACGATTACAAAACAAGCTACAAAAGCTACTCAAGATCTAAAATGTACGGATACCAGTGCAGTGTACAGAGTACAGAGTAAATGCATAATATATGTACAAAATGTGCATTCTCTGTCTTCTGTACTCAAGATTCTAGATTCTAGATTCTACATGACATATCATAGAGATCTCAATCTGTATGATGATGGTGTTCTCTTTTTTGCATTTCCCTAGTATTTTCCCAGAATTCTCCCACATTTTTTCATTTCCCGAATCTCAAATCTCAAATCTCCAATCTCCAATCTCGAATCCCGAGTAAACGCATATAGTTTGGCATTTGGAATTTGGAATCACGTTTGTTTTTGTTTTGTTTTATTTGTGAGCCTTTAAACTTGAGACTCGAGAGACTCGAGATATGATACTGACTTTGTTAGATCAGATTTTCAGATTTTTTCTTGGGAATCTTGAGTAATTCTTGTAAAATCTCTCATTTTTTGCAGCAGAGTCCAGACTACAGACTACAGACGCGTATACAAGATACAGAAAACAAAATAATAAAGGAGAAAAGTCAAAATTTAAATAAAGGAATAAAGACGTTTTACTGTTTTGTCTTCTTGTATCTCGATTCTCGATTCTCAATCCGCAATCCGCAATATAAAGTACAAGTGCAATAGATTTTTTGTTTGAAATCCGAAATTTGAAACCGAGAGGTAAGAGGTAGGAAAAAATCTTCATTTGTTTTTTTACCCAGAGCCAGTGCCAGTGGCATTGCGTAGGATTTTTATAAGGATAAGGCAAAAAAAAATCCTAGATCAATTTTCAATCCACATCCGCATTCCATTCCACAACTGAGCTAACAGCAATGTGTACACAAATTTTGTAATGACTAATAGAGTTTCAAGTTTACAAATTCTCATAAAAATAGTTAAGGATAATAAATAACGAGGTGGATAAACAAACACTACAACTGTCTACTGTTTGCTGTTGACTCTACACTCTACACTCTACAGCTACACTGTAAACTGTGATGCTGTGATGTAATAAAAATGAAACTTTTTCAAGAAATTGATGGAGTTTGGAAAGAAATCGGGAGCAATAATAATAAATTTTCCTGACTATATAGTCTAGAATCTAGAATAACAATATTATGCACACAAAGTGTACGTTGTACGTTGAACGTGGCGTTTTATTGGATTGACAAAATAATATTATATTGAAATGTCTCAATCCTGAATTCAAAGTTGAATTGGAATTGGAATGTGATTTTAAAAAAATTATAAATAATCCATACACTTGGTGTAGTTTTTGTAGTTTCATAGTTTTTGTATATTTGTAGATTTACTGATATATTAGTTTTTAGTTTGTAAAGTTACTAGATCGTGTATCGTTTTGTTTCAGTATTTCAGCAGTTGTAAATACTCTTGAGTCCTTTGACATTGGCAGACAGAAGTGTAAATCTACTGTCTGGGTCTGAAGCGTGATGTCTAATCTCAATTTGTGTGAGAGGTTCCTCCGGGTAGAAAAGAGCTGTGAGGGTTGTGAGACCACCGTCGACGAGAAGTTCAATTGCAGAAACATCCAAAAGGATTGAGAATAAAATGATTTTGTCCTCGACCACTCGAGCTGCTGTTGGTCGTCCAGAGAAAGATGGACTAATTGCTGCCAGGTTTCCAGTGAGCTCTCTGTTCAAGAAAATCTCCCGTTCTCGCTGGTGGTCATAGCCCACACAAAGCTCTTGATTGCGGGAGTTGAGGAAACAGATTGCAATGCTGGAGCTTCCTCTCATCCCATCAATGTTAAAGGCGAGGTCCAGTTCCAGAAGGGAGTTGGTGAAGGACATTCCTTCGTTGTTGAGGCGATATCGTTGTTCCGGGGTAAACTCGAGGAATTGTACTTGATGAGTTTGTTCGGGAATTCGGAGTGTTGCGAGTTCGGATGCGAAGGAGGATGTGAGATGGAGTTGACCATTTCCTGTACTGGGAGCTGAGAGGGTCAGGATTCGAGGGAAGGTCATTTGACCTCTAAAAAGATGGAAAGCAGAAAATATACAGAAAATGCACTATGAATTGGAGAAGGGATAAAAAAAAGTAAAGACTTATTTTTATTGTATAGGCGTACCGGAAATCACCGGTAGGAAGACTTCCTGCATAAGCCCAGTTGTTCATCCACCCCATGACATTGTTCCTCTTCTGAGGGTCGTTGAAAAAGCTAACACTTGCATAATTGTCAACGCCTGAAAAAACAAAAACCAGTCAGTTTTATTACAAATTATTCGGCAAAAAACAAAGGAAAGAGCGGAATTGAAATTATAATTTGAAATGGTCAAAAAGTTTTCAAATTCTCTTGTAAGTTTCTAATTTTACCCCAATCCATCCAAAGTTCCTGCGTCTGTGCGCTACTGAACTGACGACCATCAAAACTTCCCACAAAATATTGTGTAGCACTCCCTCCGTTTGGACCACCCGGATTTATGGAAACGAGAAGAACCCAGTAGGTCACCCCATTATGCTCGATCCTCAAAAAGTCTGGACATTCCCAAACTCCAGCATGTGAACCTTGACTTGGAGTGGCCCCAAATTCAGATAAATATTCCCAGTTCTTGAGGTCATCTGATCCATAGAACATGACCTTGCTTCCAGCCGCCAGAACGAGAATCCAACGATCATTGTACTGGATCACCTTGGGGTCACGAAAGTCAGCAATTCCTGGGCTGAGCAAAAGAAGTAAAAAGGTAAAAAACCCATGTAAAATATTTTTGACTTTGAGCATTTCTAGTTTTCGAAGTGATTAAGTGTTCAGTGTTTAGGCAATTTATTTAATCGTGTAGACTGTAGAAATTACTTTGGAATAACTGGATTTCCTGGATATTTGATATAGGTTCGTCCTTTGTCCAAACTATAGGCAATACTCTGCTGTTGTGAACTTCCAGCATGGGTGAAAATAGCAACAATGGGATGAACTTGTGGATCCACTTGGAATCCAGTAGAATTGTTAAAATCAACAATAGCACTACCCGAGAAAATATCTCCTAGTTCATCAGGATACAGAGCAATGTCCAGATCAGTCCAGGAAACCAAGTCTGTGGAGACTGCGTGGGCCCAGTGCATCGGACCCCATTGAGTTGAATATGGATGATATTGGTAATGGAGATGATACTCTCCTTGATAATAAACCATCCCATTCGGATCATTCAGCCTAATGATTATTCAAAAAACAAACAAAATCACACTCACATTTCCTCTAAAATTTGAAATATGGTGCACTCTTATTTTCTCCCCATTGAATATTGAATATTGAGGAATTTTTTACCACAACTTTTAGTTTCTGAATATTTTTACACGTTCAATAATCAGTACTCACCAGTTACTTTTGAGACTGAAGTGAAGTTGAGGTCGGTGTTGCTCCTGTCGACATTCCGCTACTTCCGCTTTCGCATTTTGATTTTTCTTCTCAACTAGTCCACCATTTGTATTTAAGACACTAGACAGTAAAACAAGAGCTAGAAATGTACTACTCCTTTTCCTAATAAATGTCCTCATTTTTTAATGATAAAATAATGACAACAGCAACTAACAATAATCTAATTCTCGCGACTAATTTTAAACAATTATCCTAATTTAGATTTAAAATTTGAGATCATGAATCAAGACTACAACATAAAATACTTTTTGAGTTTTGAGTTTTGAGCTTAAGTCTGCTTGAAGCTTGAACAGATCACAAATTGCCGCTATTTCATCATAAAACCTGAATTTGAATATGACTCAAACTGATTACTGTTATGATTATTGATTACACAAGATTATCAATCCGTTGAATCAGCACAATGTGCAAAACGTTGATAAACAAAAAACAAACGTCGTATGGATAAATATTATGATATTATGAAAATTCCCCCGTTCCAATTTATAATTCACAGCTTTACTTTGTACTGAACTGTAATCTGTACTGTATTAAAGTTTTGTTAATATGCATAAAAAATGTAACGTGTAACATATAACGTAGCCTACGTCCATGGGTTCTAGTAAAAACGTGAGTTGAGATTGGATTGCAGACTTTATTATCAAAATTCAGATTTAGATATTATATTTTTAAAAATGGTGTATGGTGTAAGGAGAATGGAGAGTATTTTTTTATAAAGATATCTCATGAAATGACAAAATCCAAAATGTGCCCTGACAAGTGTGTGGGTAATCAATCAAAATTAGTACGACAGCTTGTCATCGATTTAATCCAACGTATGTCCTATACATTCATTATGACATTATGTATTATGTAAAATTTGAAATGTGCAAAGTTTTCTGTTTTCTGTTCTTTGTGTATATATTTATAAAGTGTGAATGGACGACCCTGAAAATATTTCATTATGAAACAAAAAAAATACAAAATGTATCTCGGTCCACACCCTTTATTCAATACTTAATACATACAAAATAAATACGTACAATGTACCTACATATTTTCATTGATTTTGTCATCTTCTCTGGAATAATTTACTCCATGATATGATTCCTAATGATGATGAAAAAGAATGGAATTTACAGAAAAAATATGAATGAATTACATGGAAAACGGGAAATAAAGATTCAAGATTCAAGATTAGAAATTGAAAACATAATTCCGCGTAAAATCTACAATCTACAATCTACAGTCTATAGTGGTAAAAAATGTATTATTAGATTGCATATAGCATCATGCATGTAATACCAAATATAGTAACTATAATTTTTACTATAGTATAAAAAGTAAAAATGTATCAAATATAGTTGCTCTAAATGTCTCTGTAATACTCTGATCATTGTTCATCCATTACACAACTATTTTGCCATGAGTTTTAATGCTCCCGTCCCGTCCAGTGTCCATTCCAGTCTGCATTTTCCCATTCGTTTCAGCTGACAGTATTTCATTTTCCCTGGAATCTGGAATCTAGAATCTAGAATCTAGAATCCAGAAATACGAAAGACGGAAGAGAATTTTTTCCATGTAGTCCAAATATGTTGTAGCTTTGTATAAAAAATAACAATGTTATTTTCATCTTCCACATTCCGCCTCCACATCATCATCATCATCGTTATTATTGTCAGCCACAAGCCACAATCGAGGAGGAGAAAGAAGAGCCTCTTAATGCACTAGTGAAAGTGGTCAGTGCATGGTGCATGAGATGGTTGATAATGAAAGATTGGGATTGGCAAGTATTGTGTGTACACGAGTATGTGTCTAATATCTAAAATGAGAATGTTGATACGTTATGAATCGTCTGTGGGCTCAATCTTGCGAAAATTCTGATAAAGTCTCCCTGTCAGTTAGACTTACCTACTCCACTCTCTCCTCCGAATTCTGTAGACCGTAGACACCAACGCCTTTCAATCCAATTTTCTACTTTTGTAACACACAAAGTTTGGAGTTTGGAGTTTGGACTTTGGCTTAGAACTTTGAACTTTGAACTAAATATGAGCATTTGTTGTCCATTGTCCCTCGTTTATCGGTAACTGGAGACTGGAGATTTACTTTTTATAAATTACTGGACAGTGTCAATGTGTGATATGCATCATGATTCATGAAATAGAAAATGAATTAGTTTCAAGTTTCAAAATTCAAAATAAATTGTATAATATGATATATGATATGGGATGCATTTCAAATTTCAGCTGGACGTAAAAAGTCTGGAGTAACAAGTCAGAAAAGTATTTTTTAGTACTCCTGAAATTTTTATTCACAATTTTCCTGTTGATGTACAGAGTTAAAAAGTTTTATAACTGATAACGTGTACAGTATACAGACATTTGTTTTACGAATACAAGAAGAAAAGTATACATGTATTCTCATGTTTTTTTATTCCGATTACGAATTAGATTCCATAAAACGAGACTTGTCTTTGATTTTTGTCCTGTATCATCACATATTAATTGAATTTTATTGATTAATTTTTTCAGTTTCAAAATTCAAAACACGTCCATCCGTAATCCATGATCCTTTGTAAAGTTTTCATATTACATACAGATACAAAATACAAATACAAACAACATTTTTTACAATAATATAATATTTAATTTTTGTAAATAGTAATTTTCAAAATTCAAACGTTTCGTTAGAATTCCGAATATTGAATATTGAACTTGACCTGAAAAATTTCATCTCACAAGTGTCGCGAGTAAATAGTTTGTTAAATACATTTTGTAAATTGTGCAAAAATCTCTCTTCCCGATTCCCCTGGGTCGGGAGTATTTTAGTATTTTAGTTTCTCTTTGAGAATTATGTGTGGATTAGAGATTGTAGATTATATGTTAAGATTTTAGATACATTCAAGATTCAAGACGTATTAATTTACGTATTTGTAAGTTTGGAGTTTGGAGTTTGGGGAGAAGAGGAACGACGAGTATTTTTCATTGTGAACATCAATATTTAGAATCCCAACAAGTATTTTATTATTTTTCATTCATAAATAATAATAATAATAACAATAATGATCCTTCTTCTTCTTATTATTTTATTATTAGCATTAAAAGTACGTTTCAGGTAACAATAGATATTAAATACTCAAATACACAGATAAAAATATGGAGTGGAATAACAGATACAATTTTGCTTTTCCATTTTCTATTTTATGTTATTAATTATTATTATGTTAGGACTCTGACAAACCCTGTTTGTGTTTTGTCTACTTGATTCATCTAAAGGACAAAAATGGAATATTCATTTCTTTTCAATAATCACGTCGAGTGTCAAATGTGGAATGTAGTACATTAAACGTACTATGTAATTGTACTTAATTTCTTAGAAAAGGGAAAACAGCACCAGAGATTATTCATTTGTCATTTGTAGAATGTAGACCTTTTTTTCATGCGTCACGGTTGGAAAAGGAGGAAAATGGGATTTTTTACATCATCACAATACAAAGAAAGATAAATGAAGTACTTTGATGTCTACGTACATGCTAACCTGCTTATTGCAAATTGCAAATACACATACATAATATTTGTGGTTTGATTTGATTGGACAATAATATTTTTGCTTGGTTAGGTTGTGGATATTGTTCCTTTGAAATTATACCAAGGACAAAGGACACAAAGAATGTAGAAAATTCTATGATATAATATCAGAAGTTGTATGAAATGGTTTTCTCTTCTTCAATAAATAACAAACAATATTTTGAAACTGTACATACAATAAATGTGTAGGGGAAGCAAAAATTATGAATGGTGTATAAAAAAATACAGATATTTTTTACAATAAATAAGTATAATTCATTGCTCTGTATGCATTTATTTGCTTAACAATACAATAGGTACTAATAAAAGGAAAGATGAATAATGAATAGCACATGATACATAATATATTATAGGAGAACCAAAAAGCGAGTGAAAGTGGACGGACATGAATAGGAATGGGAATAGAAATAGGAGAGAGACTCAAGACTCAAGACATGGAGAAAAATACAGACAGACAGAGAGGCAGGGAGTAAGAGAGAGAGAGAAACTTTGTGTGGGATCTGAGAGAAAAAGGTTCTTCATTCTTTATTCTTTATTCTTTATAAAAGTGGTTCATTGACATGTCCATTCTCGAGAAAGATGAGCGTAACACTGGCTTTGTTCCGATGGTTGTCCGTGTCCTCACCATACTGTTCCAGATAAAACTCCTTTCGCATCAGCGTGTCCAGTGTGGCACATCGGAAGGAGAGGAGGACGCGGAATGGTCGGCGGAAGTCTCGATTGAGAGTCGCGTAAATTATTGGATTCAGTCCTGAATTTATGTAACCCAGCCAATTAAACAGTGAGGAAATCCAGTCCGGAATCTCCACATCTATAATTCCAATGCACAAAGAAAAGCAACAAAATACATATAGTTGTACTCACTTTTATTTCTCTGTGGCTATGTACCATATACCATATATAATATAGACATATCTATATTATATACGGTATATGGTATATAGATCATTAATTAGTGACAGAACGGCGTCTATTCATAAAAGTAGGTACTCTGTGCAATGTGCAATTTACAAGTACTTCCCAAGACTCAAGGCTAACATGGATAATGGATAATTGTGCCGTCAGTTCCGTCTCATTATATCTCATTTTACTTGTATCACGACTCAAAAAGGATTCATCATTCATGATCCATGGGCTCTTCAACATTTTCAAGATCTTCACGGTTTTCAACATTTTCAAGGGCGTTCATTAAATTTTGGTACGAAAACAGCTCTTCAAGTTTGAACCAAGAGAAATTGAGCTATTGAACATTTTTGGTCAATGGTAATTGGTAAATGGTAAAAAGTAAAAAAACGTGACTTACTAAAAATAGGTCGGACAAGAGCAAGGATGAAGAAGGGAAGCCAACAAGTAATGAATGCAGTCATAATGATTCCCAGTGTAGTACTCGCCTTGTGTTCCTTCAGCCCACGGAAACATTTCCCTAGAAAATTGAAAATTTAAAGGAAACAATTAATTAAAACTTATTAAAATTATTAAAATTATTAGAAATGTTAGGAAATTGAAAAGGGAAAAAACTGGTCATATTCATAGATTATTTTTTTCTAAAAATACATGATAAATTTCGTTTTAATTAACCACATAATTTTGGTCACTCTCTCTCTCTCCCTCAGTTGCACTCTTTTTTTATTTGAGATGTTTTACTTACATTGCATTGTTTTTTTTAGATTACATCTATCTATCGTGTGTTTATATTATATAGATGCAGTGGTAATTCTGACAATATGCTCACAAAAAAGTAATGAATGACTACTGCATTTATTTTAATGCATACAGTACAATGCAGAATGTAGCAAGGAGAAAGGAGAAAGTAGAAAGAAGAAAGTAGAAATGAAATGGGTAAACTTTTCTTTTTTACGTAAATGACTATACGTAAAATGTAAATATGTAAGAGAGGAACCACATATTTACAAATACTTAATACTTGAGCATATGTAGACAAATATGCAATATGCAGAGGAGAAATAAATTGGTCTCCATGTTCAACATCCCATGATCCATGTTTTGTAAAACCTAGTCGCTCCGTCTCAACTTCTACCATGTTGCACAATCCAATCCAGTATACAGTATTCAGCGTGTATTGTGGGCTACAGATATGTATTGGACGTGGTACATTCCACATTTACAATCCACAGCTAGGTTTTTTTCTGGAATGCGTTCCATGTTCCCTGTTCCATGCTAATGGTTGGCAACGAATGAGCCAAGTTAGAGGACAGGCAAGGGAGAAAAAGAAGAAGCCGAGGAGAAGAAGAGAGAGATACAATAATATACAATACACAATACAACAACCATCCATTTAAGTTGTACAATGAGCAATATACACTAATGCAAAAACTTTCTCTGTATGTATAATGACACGTACAATTTACAATTTACAATGCACATGTATACAAAATGTATCTACATTCTGTATTCTAGATTCTAGATTCTAAATACATGTTGAGCCACAAAAGATAGTAAGTAGAAGATGTACGATGTAAAAGTAAAAGTGGGAGAAAACGTGTCAGCGCATAATTCTTTTATCCCTCTCTATTGTCAAATTATGGACTAGTTTTCTTCTTTTCCTACTCTTGTACTCTCGTATTCTCGTATTTTCGTATTTTGTTGTCATACATGAAATATTCCTCACTTGTCCTTTGACAATAAATTCTAGTGTCATAAAAGTCCTCGGAATAGGAAAAACTCGTTCGAGTTCATTCCTCCGTACAGAAAGTACAAAGTAGAAATGCATATACATACATAGAAATAGAAATACTCCTCCACATTACAATCACACATCAAGGATAACGATGACGATTGCCCTTGAAATTTCCTACATTTATACATAGGTTAAAGATAATACATGTCAAGATGAAAGTTGGGAAATGGGAAATGGGACAAGATGTAAAAACTAGAACTAAAACTAGAACTCCCACATTTTTTCTACGACAATTCATCAAGATTTCAGATTTTTTTTCTCTTATTCTTTTCCAACTTGGATTTATTTCTTTTTCCTTGCTATCACTTCACTCAGAAATCAAAAACTTTTTGAAGCATTTTTTTACGGCGGAATAATACAACTTTTCCTTTAGTTACCTGTTTATTTAAAACTTATATATTAGGTAGATAGTGGATACTTTCCTGTTTCCGGAAAGTATTTGCAAACTTCCGCTTGTATTTTATATTTAAATTATCCATTGTTGATACATCTATATCACCTGTCACTACAATCTACCAGATCCGATAGAAAAACTTTTAACTTTCATCTTTTTGTAAAGTTTACTCTTGACTCTTGACTCTTGACGTTTGACATTTGACATGTGACACCATCATTATTTATTATTTATAATTTATAATCTAACTTGATAAATGGTAAAATGGTAGAGGAAATCATAATATTTTTATACATGCCATTTTCAATGCATCCGACATTAAACTTTTAAGCTTCAATCTTCAATACGATGTACAATACACCAACACTATGATGATATGAATATGAATATGAATATGACATATCTTTCATATTATTGATTATTAGCATTATTATTATTATTATGTACTTGTTAAAAGTTGGAAAAGTTTGTAAAAGTGGATCGGAAATTTGAAATTTGAAAATCCAATTTCAAGTCTTACCAAAGTTAAAATGGAAGTAATGTAATGTAAAAGTTTTGCTTGTTTCCTTCTGTCGTCTGATAGTCTGCCGTCTGATATTATCTGTAATCTGTAATCTCTAGTCTGTATTAGCAAACTATAATATGTGACATGAGACTTAGTTATTGTGTTTGATGGTGTATGGTTTGCTACTTTTTCTTTGCAAATTATCATGCTCCAGTTGAAAGGGCGTGTAATATTTACATATCATCTACTTTCTGTATTTTCTATTTACACAACTCATCATAACACAACACAACTCAACTCATGACATGCTCGTCCTCTAATATTTTTCACAAAGTTTCCTTTAAAGTTTAAAGTAACTTTAAAGTAAATGCAAAAGTTAAATAAAGATTTAGAGTTTAGAGGAAAGTCAAAAGTTGAAAGCGCCTGTGAAAGCGAGTGTATTAGATTATTAGAGGAAAAGGTCAAAACTCAAAAGAGCTACATTAAATATAATAAATAATAAATAATACATAAATCCTCTCATAATATCCCAAACCAAATCAAAGCAAGGTAAAACCGGGTGCTCAATTTTCAATTTAAAACACATAAAACCCTTGTTAACTTGTGTGCGGATTGAATTGGATTGAACTAGCAGAGTATGAAGAATGTAAAATAAATGATGAATGAATGAATTCGGCTTTGAAGGATTTTCGGCAGCAAAAATCTAATTAAATTTATAGAATGCCTCTGCATTTTACTCATTACTCATTACTCATTACTCACTACTCAATACGCATTACATATAAGAGGCACAAGGCACAACCATTCAATGGAATGTGCAATGTACACAGTGAATAATGTAGAGAAATCCGTATATACAAAATACAATGGAGATGTGCACTTTGAATCCTACATTCTACCTCGTTGAATTACGAATAATAATTACGAAAATCACAAGTCATCTTTGTTGTACATATCTTCAACATTGTACACTGTACACATTTCCTTCTTCCATTAACAACTCTTATCACTCTCATCACTCCACACTCCACTCGAGTTGAGTAAAAGTAGAAAAGTAAACCAGTATTTACATTTCATATGTATCTAATATCTAGTATCTACACATAAATTTAAATTCATGTCGAAAATCCAAAGCAACTTGTTCCATGAAGAGTGAAGAGGCAGATTATAATTTAGAATTTAGCTTCTGCTATCTGCTCTCTTTTCTCTTTTCTCTTTTCCTCTGTTCAATTCTGAATTCAGCTTCAACTTTCAACCGAGACTTACTTAGGTAGTTACTTTTACTACTTTGATAGAACTCTGCTATTAAAAGATGCAAAAGATTATTATTATTATTATTATTATGCAACAATAATAGAGCTTTGACTCATCCCCTTCAAACAAATAAGTGTGTAATGTGCAATGTAAAAGACACACATAATATATTATACATCATTTAATATAATATATTATGCAGGAGGCTTGAAGCTTGAAATGTGAAATGGAATGAAAAGGGAGAGAGAGAGAGAGAATTCTTAAACATGTAAGTAACTAAATTAATGACTTTAATCTACTTGCAAAACCAATTTTCCCTATTTATAAAATACACTCACTTCTCTTCTCTGCCTAGTTCCTGCACACTGGTATTGCAGAGCCATACTCACTTTTTACCCACTTTTCATTTATTTATTTACTAATTTGTGTAATTATGAGTAAATAATAAATGAAATGAGTGGATTAAAAGAAATAGAGTCTATACACTATACACTCTAGATTCTAGATTCTAGATTCTAGAGTTTAGAATCTAGAGTATCAAGTCTAAATTTTAAATTGAATTTCCATTTCAATTGTGAGAGTGAAGAATGGAGAATGGAGGATGGAGAATGAGTGAAGAGTAGAGTTGACTAGAGTACTAGAGAGAGAGGAGAAAATGAGAAAGGAGATGAATTTTAATCTTTATAAATTTTTGATTTAATTTTAAGTCGCATTCGTCGGATTTTACTACTTATCTCATCTTCAGTGTCTTGTTGAGTGTAGATTGTAGATTGCAGAATTTAGAATGTCGAGTGTAGAGTGTGGATAAAATGGAAAAGGATTTACTATTTACTTTCACTGTACATTGAATACACAAGCCGCACCGTACAGCATACATTTTTGTTTTTTGTTTACTCTTCCATCTTCGCTCATCCTCGTTCCAAACTCTTTAGCCTGACGATGGTTTTGAATTTTGAATTATTCTGAATTGTCAAACTACTCGTGTTTTCTGTTTTCCCTTCTTCAGCTTGGCTTGACTTGGTTTGGTTTTGCTTGTCTGCTGTGTACAGAGTACATCGTACATTGTACATGGAACATGGCTTTGATTCATTATCAAGTTGACAAACGGGAGCATGTTTCTCATCCCTTTTGTTCCCGTTCTCTTGGGACTGGAATCTAGAATCCAGAATCTTGAGTATTGAGTGTAGAGTCTTGAACAACATGTAACGTGTAAAGTGGAAATGGAATGGAGGTTATTGTGCTTTATGTATTACATTATGAATCATGATCAGCGTAATACCTTGTATTTTGTATTATAAAACATATTTTCATCTACACAAGCTCCTTATTTTTCTCTAGC
The DNA here is from genome assembly GCA_034698265.1 of Sminthurinus aureus. Lineage (NCBI taxonomy): Eukaryota > Metazoa > Arthropoda > Collembola > Symphypleona > Katiannidae > Sminthurinus > Sminthurinus aureus. Next base: position 22,959 of record JAQGBH010002656.1, read on the forward strand.
TCTTTCATATGATATTTCTTATCTCTTTTGAATTTGTGGTGAAATGAAATAGGGAGAGGCAGCAAATGGGAATGAGAACTACAAAGAGAAAGTTGAGGAGAAAGTGGAAGAGACATTTTAAATTTGAAGAGTATTTTGAAATTGATCTTGGAAATCTAAATCTAAATTTGTTCCTTACATATACGTATATTATCCATCCTTTATTCTTTTAATTCTCAATTTCCAAGTTCTATCCAAATTCCAAATTACCTCGTCTCACAAGTTACGTAGGGTGCCCAAAAATAAACGAGAGTTGTTGATTACTTTTAAAGTAAACAAGTTAGAAGAAAAATTATTTACT
>JAQGBH010002657.1:0-23290 GCA_034698265.1 Sminthurinus aureus
TGTTTGTTCAAATCCGGAAACGGATTTTCCAACCCCAGTAGAGGGAGCAACCATGCGCTCAATTTCGGATGACGACTGAACAATCCAAACTGAACGCATACATTTGAAAATCTGAAAGAGGAAGAGCGCCCATTTTTTGTTGATGAAAAAATTGACATTGTTTTTGAACTGGGCGATGGGCGATGGGCGATGGGCGATGGGCGAAGGGTATTTTAAATTCAAACATTGTTCTGTACCAACCTTTCGGTGCATTTCATGAGTTTTTCAGCTTGTGGATCACCAAACGGAAGTTTTTGGCTCGATATTATTTGCCAGAGGACGTTGAAGGCCAGAATGTCAAAAAAGTGTTTGGTGGAAAAGGGCTGGTTCATCTTTGTCCGCAAGATGGCGATACATTCTTCAACTAAAGCAAGAAAAAAAAATAAAAAAAATAAATAAAATTAGAAAAAAGGAATCCTTGAAAAATGTCTTTTGTAGATATTTAATCAAACTTTCCCTCTGTTTTGTTTACCTTGTTGAGAAATGGCGGGCTCTAGAATTTTTTTACCCAGTCCAAGATTTCTTAGTTGTGAAACTGTGAACTTTCGAACTTCTTTCCACGTCTCACCAGATATTGTAGCGATCCCTAGACAAAAAGAGACAAAAAAGAGGAATTTTAATGGCACTTTAATTGTTTTTGTGGTTGCTTTTCCTTTTGTTGTTGTTTTTGTCTTTGTGCAAATCATGAAAGTACAATATTTGTGCTGTTTAGTTTTCATTTGGTCATGAGCAAAGTGCTACCTCGAGAGTTGCCGTCGAACATTTCCAAGAGTTTTTGTGATGGTCGACCAAGAATCGCGGGATTATTGAAGGCCAGTCGAAGTGTTTGATAATCGTGAATGACTATGCATCTGTCAATTAGTCAAAACATAAAAAAAAACAATCAAAACATGATAAAAACCTGAGCACAAGCATCAAATACCAAATACGCACAAGGAGCAGTGAACAGTGAACAATCCAATGAAAATTTGGACTGTCTTGAGGAAAGACTCCATGGTTTGTTCCTATGGCAACACTCGATTGGATTGCCATAGCAACAAACCATGGACTTGTGTTTTGTCCATTTTCTAGTGTTTTTACAAGCAAATCAAGTGTTTTTTTTTAAATTTTGGTCATGTTTACTGAAAAAGCTTGCTGAAAACCCCGACGACGTTTCCATACCGCTCCACAGAAGTTTTTGTTTGGCAGTCCATGTCTTTGGTAATGGTGTCATAGAAATTTAACAAAAATCCGGAAACACCTTTTGGACCTACACAATCAAATTAGGTAATTTTCATTCATCCTTTTCCTACAACCGTACACGCCAAAATGGAGAAAGGAGTGCAAGAAATTTCAACACTAAAATGTGCAGATTCCGAATTTTCACTCACCCGGTGGAAGATTTTTTCCAGTGATTCCAGTGATTTCAGTGGTTGCTGATTCTTTTCCTGCCCAGCTGCTCCGTCGCCTCCACAACACCGTCAAAATCACAAGGCTAAAAGCCAGGACACTAAATACAAAGTCTGGGAATAAAATTGTGTATAAAGGTGATAAAACTCCAGTCGTCGTCGTCTCCGAAATTCCAGTTGCCATAGTTTTGAAGCCTTTGACTTTTAAAATTTGATGAGGTTTGAGGTCAAAAGTTTAAAGAAAACTACACTTTTGTTACTTTAACAATTTTTGCAACTTTAATAATTATTCTATTGTCTAATGTCTACTGATCTGATTGCACTTTGAGTTTTTGACTAGGTGACTAGGAAAGCTGCAGCCGTTCAGAAGACTGGATTTGGATTTGGATTTGTATTTGTATCTGAATGGAAAGAGAAACACTAAACAGTTCAACTTTTGTTTTAGTCCTTGGAACATGCAATATTTTGTGGAGACTTGCAATGATATTTCTTACGTCTGCTGTCAATATCTCTGACCAATTAGCTCTTCTGCAACTGAGAATTTCCAGAAAAAATACACGGGAGCAAAAAATCCTTTGTCTGTAGTTTCCAGTTTGTAGTTTTTACACCTCTAATTATGCAGCATTCAACAAACCTACAATTCACGTACAGTGTAAAGACAATAGCAAAAAAACTCCACGTTCCACGCTCGGCGGAACAAAGTATAACATAAATAAATAAATAAATAAAATGCAAAAAAATCCAACCACAATTACCATCCCATTTCATCCAAAACTACAGAATTTCTAAGGCAATGTGATGTAATGGAAGAGCCATGAGAAAATCTGAGCAATATGAGCGGTTTGTCCTTTGTAGGATGGTAAAAAGTTACATTGTAGATTCTAGATTCTAGATTGAAGAGACGGAACCAATTACTTGAAACTTGATACATAAATAATTACAACAATTTCCTCCAAAAACAAATGCCGATTGCACAAGTGGAATAAACTCTTGTAAATTGCCAAGTCGTGCTACGACCTACGAGCTACGCCCTACGAGCTACGACCTACGAGCTACGACCTACGACCTACGAGCTACGACCTACGACCTACGACCTACGAAATGTTTAATGAATAACGTGTATAATAAAAATAATATGAACTATTCTCCGTGCACTGTGTACTGCGTTTTTTGTGGCAACTGGCACTGGATTTTTTATTTTAAAATTCAGTTTATTGTGAAAAATAGGTGCATCTCCGTGTGTAAATTCCAGTTTTTTTAACTAAAGCGCATATTACATAGTATCTATGTGTTTTATTGAGCATTGAGCATTGGGGCAGTGGTGCAAGGGAATGTTGGCTTGATGTTTTACAATTAGCACTGCTGAGGTTCTTGACGTTCCTTGAGAATCAACGTGTGAGGTAAAGGCGCCGCTGCCCCTGCAATTTTAAATCCCATCGTCGGCTTGGGTTCCAGAGGATTCCAAGTTATTGTGAATTCTTGGAAAATTCGGGTGATGAACATAAAAAGCTCATCGTAGGCCAAAGCGACACCTGTGGACAAAAAACCATCATTCAGTTAAAATTTCAGCCGGTTACCACGGAAACCGTTTTTATGCTTTTATTTTATTTCACTGTGAGTACCTGGACACATGCGCTTTCCGATTCCGAAAGGAACCAACGCCTCATGTTTGACCAGACTCGTTTCATCTTCGGTTAAAAACCGTTCTGGGCGGAATGAATGCGGATCGCCCCATGTTTTTTCACAATGGTGAATTGCATACAAATGCGGGATAACCCAAGTGCCCTAGGGTAAAATGAACCAAGGCCAAGGTCAAACAAGATCAAAGTCCAAAGGTCAAAGGTCAAGCAAGATCAAAGGTAAAGCAAGGTTAAAGGCCAAAGGCACAAGCAAGGTCAAAGGCCAAAGGTCAAGCAAGGTCAAAGGCCAAAGGTCAAGCAAGGTCAAAGGCCAAGCAAGGTCAAAGGCCAAAGGTCAAGCAAGGTCAAAGGCCAAGCAAGGTCAAAGGCCAAGCAAGGTCAAAGGCCAAGCAAGGTCAAAGGCCAAAGGTCCAGCAAGATCAAAGGCCAAAGTCAAAGGTCAAGCAAGGTCAAATGCTCAAGTGTCCAGTATTGCTGCGTAAAATTTACACTACATAATATATTCAGAGTACAGAATCCAAATCTAAACCTTTGGCACATCAAAATTTTCAATGGTTGTGTCCTCAGTGGCAGCGTGAGGAAGTCCGAGCGGCAAATTTGAAGATTTTCTCAGCGTCTCATTTATCACAGCCTCCGTGTACTTCATCCTGGAAGGAATAAAAAACATGAGAATTCGATCAGAAATCGGAAATCACTTAAAATTACAAAATTACAATTTACAATGTTTTGAATTTGTGGGTTTCTGGATTTCATGTTTCGTACGTGGGTCTGTCGTGAAGACTGGGTGGTCTGGTTCCAAGAACCGTGTCAATCTCCCTTTGGAGTTTTTCCTGTTTCTCCGGGTTGAGGGCGAGAAAGAGGAGTGCCCAGGAAAGAGTAGTTCCACTCGTTTCAGTTCCCGCTAAAACATAAAAAACAAATAGCAATAAATAAGAAAATGTTATCCTGATGATACAAAAATACAAATGATAAAAAATTTTAAGCTCTATACCTATAAACAAATCTCGGATAGTTTCCTGTAAATTTTCATCTGTAAAACAAGCGTAAAAAATGACCACACTTGAATAAATTATGATACACAAATAACTTACATTATTCTTTTAACGTTATTTATTTGGCATTTTGTCGCCAGATGTCGTGATTACGACTGAACTTGGAACTTACAGCCTGCTGGTCCGTAAAAGGCCGAGTTTGTGTCCGTGGTCGAATGGACTTTGTTCAAAAATGCTTGGGTAAAGTCATCAAATTCCATCTGTCCCCCGGATTCCATTGTCATTGTCGTTGTCGCTGTCGCTGTCGCTGTCAAGGCGGCTGAGGATGACAGTTGCTGAAGGCGAGTGTTGAGAAACTGGGATGTGAATTGGACAAACTGTTTGTTCAAATCCGGAAACGGATTTTCCAACCCCAGTAGAGGGAGCAACCATGCGCTCAATTTCGGATGACGACTTAACATTGCAAACTGACACGCTGTCTTTGCAAATCTGAAACACAAAGAGATGATTTCTTTCTTTAGGATTTTCACCAACAGAATTGTCACTCAAAATGGTGTTCTATTAAAGTTGTAAGTTAAAACCTTTCGGTGCATTTCATGAGTTTTTCAGCTTGTGGATCACCAAAAGGAAGTTTTTGGCTCGATATTATTTGCCAGAGAACATTGAAGGCCAGAATGTCAAAAAAGTGTTTGGTGGAAAAGGGCTGGTTCGTCTTTGTCCGCAAGATGGCGATACATTCTTCAACTAAAGAAAGACCCCCAAAAATAATAATAATAAATACTTGGAAAATATCTCTAGATTTTTTATATCGCGTAATCATAAATCGGAAATTACCTTGTTGAAAAATGGCGGGCTCTAGAGTTTTTTTGCCCAGTCCAAGATTTCTTAGTTGTGAAACTGTGAACTTTCGAACTTCCTTCCATGTGTCACCAGATGTCGTAGCAATCCCTATGAGATAAATAGAGAAATTTTAATGAACATTCCGTTCTTCGTTTTTTTGTTTTTTTGCATAAAAAACATAAAATATGGGTAAATTTTTTACAGGGTATGCCGAGTTGGGTTTTTGGGTACCATAGAAACCAAAATTTCATGAGTTTTGGAGTTTTGGGGTTTTCCTGTATTTTTCATAGTGAAACCCTCCAAACCAGTTTTTCCGGGGTTAGTTTTGTGGGTTTCGTACGATATCAAGGACATCTAACGGAAAAATGACATAAAACCCCCAAAACCCAAAAACCCAGAAAACCCAGGGTTTTTGCACACTCTGGTTAAAACTTTTACCTCGAGAGTTGCCGTCGAACATGGGCAAGAATGTTTGCGGGGGTCGACCAAGAATCGCCGGATTATTGAAGGCCAGTCGAAGTGTTTGATAATCGTAGATGACGACGCCTCTGTCAGTTGATAAAAATATTAAAAAAATAAAAAAACGACAAAGAGTTGAGCCCAATTATTCACAACATATGAACTTAAAACAGTGACAAAATTTACTAATTTAAAGTTTTTTTTAATTTTTAATTTTGCCGAGTCTCACTGAAAAAGATTGCTAAACAATCCAACGATGCTGCCGTACCGCTTTACACAAGTTTTAATTTGACAATCCAAATTTTTGGTAACCGAGTCGTAAAACAATGAGCATAGCCCCAAAACACCTTTTGGACCTACAAAATCATAATATTACTCAGACGCTGGAAAATTTGAGGGATTTTGAGAAAATTCAACAGCAAAAGTTTCACTTACCCGGTGGAAGATGTTTTGCATTGTTTGCTGATCCTGTCCAGCTGAGCCATCGCGTCCACACCACCGTCAAAACCACAAGGCTGAAAGCCAAGACACTGAATACAAAGTCCGGGAATAAAATTGTGCTAAAAGGAGATAAAACTCCCGTCGTCGGCTTGTGAATTCCCATTGTCATGCTTTTCCAACCCTCGAAATCCAATATGATTCAAACAAAATTCATGGAAAACTGGCCAATCACGCTTGTAAATTGCCGAGGAAAGTTTTTGAAATTTTAACACTCGCCAAAATCTTCAGCTTTTGCTTTAGCTTTTAATGGAGTTTGTGACTAGAAAATTTGGAGCAGCTTCAGACTCGAGAGGTTGAGTCTGGATCTGAATTTTGGTCTGGACCTTCAAAACTTCGAAATGCAACTCATTCTCCATTCTCCATTCGCAGTTCGCAATTCTCAAAACAGACTTGTTTTTTTCTCACGTTCAACATTTAACGTTTAAGCACCAGAAATTGTAGTCCATGGTCTACGTAAATGGATGTTTTATGCAAAATTCCAATGACATTTGTTATCTCTGAGAACTACGAATTTCCACAACCATTAAATAGACTGGAGAAAAAAATCCCTTTTGTTTCTCCTTTGTTCATCTGAAATTACTTTAGTAAAATTCACATAAATCCTACCAACAGCAAATGACACGTTGCATAAAAAAACATGAAATGAAAGTATTTGTCCGCTAGTTGAAAATGTGACCGCTAGATGCTGGATGGCTAGTTCAAAAATGAACGCGAAGCCTACTTTCAATACTCAAACTGTAAACTGTCCACTGTCCACTGTCCACAGCACAAACAGGCAGACACGAGGATTCCAATGCAGTATGCAGCTTCACTTTGGAAAAATGAGGAAATGAAATTTGCATGGGATTCAAAATTCAAGAGTCAAGATTCAAGACAAGTCAAAGTTTTAAAATTGCAATAATGTAGTTTTATTTATAAGGAAGTGCAGGTGTGAAATCCACAAGTTGATTTTTATCAGAGATTTTTTTCCCTTTTGTCTGTGCTTTGGTGCTTTAGGAGTTTTTATACCATTTTTCTCCGTTAAAAAACGCAGGATACCTAAAACCGTAAAACCCCAAAACTCAACTTGACATTTGACATTCTGTGGCATTGACAAATGACAAATGGGTGTAATAAATAATAAATAAGAGGATGAATAGCAACAAAAGTGCATCTTGATTCTTGATTGTTTTTGTTCATTGTGATGTGAAATGGACTCAATTTCAAGTTTATTACCATGTGAATTGCTCCTTCTAAACGTGAGATTTTAGATTCTAGATTCTAGCTTTTCATGCGTAGATTTGTAAAATTCCCACTCTGCCTCCATTCACAATTCTAAATCTCCTTCAATCAAAACAAAGTATGCGTGCAATTCTATATCTGTATGCCGCCGTATTCTAACTATATGGGTCCTCTTTATCAATATCAGTAGATTGTAGATTCTCTCACAATTTTGTGAAGCATGAAATATTCTCAAAATTTTGTCTGTACTAAAGTAATATGTACGGATGACGGAAATTCAGGCAATGGTTTTGGCATGGATTTGGATTTTGGATTTCCTGGACTTGGTTTGCCATCTATTCGAAAACATTGCGAGTTCCATGTAGAAAAACACTAGGAATTTCATCCTAGTTCTCATTGACGAGTATATAGTATAGCGTATAGAGTATAGAGGGCGCTCATAAAAGTCCTTAGTTCCTCACAGCTCAAAGCTTACAGCATGGAGAAAAATATAATACGGAGATGAAAAAAAATGACTAAATTCAATTCCATAAAAAAATTAGGCCCGTTTGACAATTTACAACAGACAAATCTAATTTAGAGTTGTTTGGTTTTGTGGTGACAAAACTGAAATGAAATGAGATACCCCGAACCAGAGCAGGTTTTGTGGGATCATTTCAAGTTTCAAATTTGAAGGCGAGGATTACTTAAAAAAATGATCATGATAAATATTATTTGCTATTCTTTTATGCTGCTTTTATATTATGCTTGAGGCTTGATATCAATGCAATGAGTGTGTTGTGTGTAGTTTGTAGTGCATACAGGGTTTCAGCGTTTCAGTTTTATTCCCAAAAAAAACATTAACAAGTGAAGATTAGGATTTAAATAAAATACAAATGACAAATGACAAACGGTGGAATGATATATTAATTTCGAATGAGGCTTTATGGTTTCCGTTAGTTTCCTTTGTTTAGTTCGGTTAACACAGAAGTCGATGTAGATTGTAGATGTGTAGATGTCACTACGCCTCCCTCCGGTAGATGTAGTTGAGAACAGCATGGAAAATATCGGTTGGCAGTTCTGGACTGAGATTATCAATCATTTCTGAAATTTTTTCATACTCCCGCTCTTCAAATTCGATGAATTCCTCGGTAATTCCCAGTTCTCGATACAGATCCTCCACTCGCTTGATCTCCTTTTCATCACAGCTTCCAATGTTTTCCTGCAAAAATTCACATTTTTATGTTTAACCTTTCCATTTTTGTTAATTTTTGGTCTTTCCATTTTCTCATGTTTAGTCTTTCCAGTTTTTGTATGTTTAGTCTTTCCAGTTTTTGTACGTTTAGTCTTTCCAGTTTTTGTATGTTTAGTCTTTCCAGTTTTTGTACGTTTAGTCTTTCCACATTTTTTAATTTTTGGTCTTTCCATTTTTAAAAGTTTTCGACTTCGGTGTCCATTTTCATGTTGAAAAGAGAGAAATGCAGTAAATCGAGTGAAATATTTACCCTTAGAATTTTTTTCTGTGATTCATTGGCCAACTCGAGTGCTTTGACGAGGAGCCAACTGCACTTGTAATCTCGAATGTCCGTGCCGATTTTCTTGGTTTTGGTCACATCGCCAAAACAGTCCAAATAATCATCTTGAACTTGGAACAAATGACCGATTCGCAGAAGAACTTGTTCCGCTTCCTTGTGCAGTTTTGGATCGTCAAAACCAGCCTATTGAAAATGGATAAAAATTGCATCATTAAATCGGTGCAGTGGGAGCTGGACGTTGAACATCTATTTAGAAAAGTTGTTTAGACTGAATTACCATGACCATCCCTATGACAACGGGGAAGTAAAAGGTGTAGTAGCTCGTCTTGTACTTGACCACAGCTGCGTAAGTCTCCATGTTGAATTTATCAATATTTTTTTGAGTACTCAGCTGAGTGTCCAGACTTTGTCCATAGGATGTTCGAAAAGTGACGTCGTGCATGAGTCGCACAAAAGTTGCTTCCAGTCCATCATTTTTGAAATATTTGTGAATGAGCGTGTACGCCGAGTGTTCGAGAAGGACCCCGTCGTTTATAGCGGACATTCCAACCTCTTCCTCGCGATACCAACATTTCTTTCCTCGACGAGTCAGGGACTCGTCCATTATGTCGTCCAGAATCAGGGCAAAGGACTGCAGCTGAAAAAACGGTAGACAACAAAAAACATTTCAGATTTCAGACTCAAACTTTAAAACTCAAAAAAAAACACAGAAAAATCCCATTGCAAATCCACGAAACATGAATTGATTTTTAAAAAAAATTTAAAGCTTGACCACTTACAAATTCGGTGCACCAGCCCAAAACCTTGATTTTGAATGAATCTTCTTTATTTTTTCTCTCCTCAGGCACAAGAAAATTGTATGTTTCAATCGTGATTCTTCCTCTGCACAGTCAAAAATAAAAATAAAAATCAACCTCACGGAAACAAATGAAACAAGAATAAAAGGTTGATAAGAAAAATCATAATTTGAAAATTAATTTTCATTTAATTTTATTCAGTAACACAAAAACCACTCACCTCAATTTTTTACCCCCCGGGAGATTTTCCTTGAGCACGCGTTTGAGCCACTGGTTCGTTTGTGGCATGTCCTTAAATTCAGATGAGTCAGTGAGGTCCTTGACAAGAATGGGAAAAATCGCCACAAACTCCTCAAGAGACTCGTTGCCACAAATTCCAAAGGATTTCATCTTGACTCTCAGTGTTCCGTTCTTGATTTTTGATTTGAATGGAATAAAACGTGAAACAGAGGGAGAAAATCAAATCAAATTTGCACTGGAAAAAAAACTTGCTGTTCTCTCTCAATTCTCAATTCTCAAGTCTCAAGTCTCACTGGAGGTGGAGGTGGAAATATGATATATGAAATGGGAGTATTTGACTCAACTTGACTCAACTTGACTTGACTAGTGACTGATGAATCTGAATTTGAAGCTAGGTAAAGAAAGCTGAAAGCAACGAGGAAGAATGAACTTTGAATGTTGAGTTAAATTAAGCAGTGCACAACAAGTCGGCGGAATGTGAATTGTGGAACTTGAAACTTGGACAATTATAAACTCATTGTCCGTTTTCCATCATTTATCATTTAGCAGTGCACAATGCAGTGGTGAGGGAAAGGGCGAAATTGATATTGATCTTGATCTCCACCATTTATTCATCAACAATCTACAGTCGTAAAAAAGGCAAATTGCAAAAGTGTGAGAATGGGAAACCTCAAGACTCAAGATACAAAACTCAAGTCTCAAGTTGAATCAAATGCGATAAACGACAAGCAACAACCAAGAACCGACAACCGACGTCTGACCTTTTGAAATTCTCTTTCTTTATGGATTTTGGATCGTAATGATTGGATTCTGATTTTGTACTTGGTACACAATACGTGAGACGTGAGCTGTAACGTCCTAGCTTGGTTTTTCCATTTTAGCCATCAAATTCAAATACAAACAGAAAGGCAAAAATAAGTACAAAAAAGATTAAAAACCAAAGCCGTTTTGTTTTTTCTGCTGTGTGGGAAAAGTCTGAAAAAATTCATTTCATAATAATAATGATTATTTACAATAAAAACTATTTGTTCAACTCGACTAAATACTCGTAAAATTGCAATTATTCCGATTATGCTGTTGCTCTGCATTGGAACGCGATTGCCCTTTTCCCATACAAATCCACAGTCCATAACCTGGAATCTAGAATATAGAATTCATTTCATCTGTAAATAAATTGACTTTATCCGACAAAGGAGTATGAAAAAGGAGCAAATCATAAACCAATAAGCACAACTACAACTAAGACTAGAAATTATATGCAGTTCAGTTTGATATTGATGTTAATATTGATGGAAACTGGAGAAAAAAGTGGTAGAAGACACAGACTTTTAGTCAAGAGTATTGAGTATTGTGAAAGACGGAAGAAGCCAACGTTTAGTTTTGAAAGCTCAAAGTTGAAAGTTGAACAATGACGCTGGCGCACCAAGTCCAAGCTTCCCACGTCCATCTCAATCTCCCATCTCCCATATAATTAATAAAATTAGACACTTTTGCCTCCAACGAGTAACAATTAACCATTTCCAGATTCCAGACTTGTCAAGTCTGGAATCTGGAATCTGGAATTTTGATTACCTGTGAAATTGATCCATATCCATCAAAATTTTACCACGAGTAAAAATGTGCAAAAAACAAACTAAACTGATCCATTTACGTCATTTGTAGTGAACTTTGACTCTGATTCCGATACCGATACGAAGGCGCATCAAGATACACGATACACGATGGACTCGACTAAAAAGTACTGGTAAAACACACACGTAAACAACCTTGAGGAAGGTTTCGCATTTGCCATGTTTTACCATTTACCACTTTGCTGCGTTTTGTACTAGAAACTATTCTACAAATGTGAGAGCAAAGAGTAAAATAAAAATATTGTGGATTTACATTTGATTAAAGAATTGTTCTCTCTCACTTCTCATTTCTCACACGTGTACGGAAATCTTTTTTTATCCAATTTTAATTGGTTCCTTTTTTTCCTCTGGTTTTTACCACCGAATCAAGACTAGATTCAAGACTCGAGGAAAATGTTGGGTCTTTCTTGAGATTTTAAATGTTTATTCCTTTTGAATATTTGACTATTTGACGTCTTGAAGAAAACTGTAAGAGTGAAGAGAGACAAAGAGAAAACTACACACAAAGCCAAAGATGGAGTACTTCACAACGGAGCGGCTTCTCCGCGCGCCCTCTAGTTTCCCGCGGTTTTTGTGGACCGAGATTAAACTCAACATTCGTTACCTTGGCTACGACATTGGAATGTTCATGCCCTTTTGCATCATCACGACCTTTTACGCTTGGATCACATCAACCGGAACTGGGACTGGAACTGGAGCTTCAGATTTCGGGTCCGAGAGGTCACTTGACCTCTTTTTCTCCTCCACCTTCACGCGTTGTCTCTTCTACGCCTGGCTCTTTGTCAGCATCCTCACTGTGACGGATCAATACACGGGAGCGGACCAAGACAAAATATCCAAGCCATGGAGACCGATTCCCAGCGGGAGGACGACGAGAGAAGCCACACTCTTAAGATGCATCCTCATCACCTTCACCTATCTCTTATTCTCCCTATGCCATGGGATTTTGCCCCTGTCCCTCTTCTACATTTTCATCGTATGCTGCTACAACTTTGCTAAAATGGATCACACGCTGCTGGGAAAAACGGCGTATCCGCTCTTTCTGGCGATTCCCTACGTTTTCAACCTGTGGATGCTCGTGACTCCGGTGGATGGAAATTGTTGGCTTCTCTTCTTCCGATCCGAGTTTCACATGCTGGTTCTCGCGGTGCTTCAGGATTTGAGGGATGTGGAGGGTGACAAGGTGACTGGACGGAGGACGCTGCCCATTGTCTTGGGATCGGAGGTGGTCAAAAGAGCCGGAGCTTTCCTTTTATTCCTGGACACTTGTATTTACATCTCCCTGTTTGCCATGGCAACAAGTGGATTTGAGGGTGGACTTGATTTAAAGTGGAATGATTTTGGGGAGTGGACTTTTGTTTCTTATGTTTGTGCAGGGATTTTAATGACAATAGTCCTTTCCCTTCAAACTGTTGTGATCCGTCGACTCATGAGAAAAACAAAGAAAAATACAAAGATAAAGACAAATACAGATACAGATACAAATATAAAGGGAAAGATGGATTTTGAAGCTGAATTTTTAACCTATGCACTCACGCTCCTTTCAATGGGATTCAGTCATTTCCACGTTCTCTTTTTCAAACTTTGACTCTTGATCATGGAATTTTGACTGGATTTTGTTGCCAAAAATGGAAAATGCACACGTGCAGAAATGTAAATCTAATAAGAAAATTGTAAAAAGCAAAACTGCAAGAAATTAATAAAAAATGTCACATTTCCATCATATTCTTTTTGACACATGTAAAAATCACAAAATTGTTGAATTTTTCGAGTCGTTTTCGTTTTCATTGCCATTTTCACTTTTATTTGCATTCTCATTCCCATTTTCAGTTTGAATCCTTTCTACTGCAACAAAGTTGAGGATGTGAATTTCCAATTGAATTGCATTTCATTGACTTTGTCTTGAATCTTGAATCTTGAGTCTTGAGTCTTGAAACACCACTCCATACTCATAAAATTGTACAACGCGAACACATGAATTCTCATGGCAAGGGATAAAACATGACAGATTATCCATTATTTGTAGACGGTAGATTATAGATTACGCACTATTACAAATTACAAACTACAAACTTGGCGGCAAATGCATCTATAATTTGAGGTAATAAATTTGCAATCAACAAACTGAAGCATTTCAATTTCCAGGCAAAAAATCAACAATCAATTCAAACAACTTTATGTTCTGTGTTTTGTTTTGTTTTGTGTGTGGGAAAAGTGAAGTGAAGGAGCAAAAAACAGGTTTTCCGCTTTTCCTACGTGCCCAATGCCCAATGTTTAATGCTCAATGCTAATGTTCTTGATGGTGATGAGTATAATTTGTACTTTGTAATTCTACGCTTGTGTATTGAGCATTTGAGCATTGAGTACAAATATTGCACAAGTCAGTTGTGGATGGTCATGAGCATTGAGGAGGGCAACTGGAATCTAGAATCTAGAATCTGGAGCTTCCGGACAAGTAAAATGCAAAAAAAATTGTATTTTATGTTGAATGTTCAAGCAAGGGAAAATCTGGTGTGGGAAAGAGTAAAACACAAAGCACAAAGCACAAAGAGAGCTGCAGCCAGACTTTAACGTTTTAAGATTTTCAGCTTCCAGATTCCAGAAATATTTCAACCTACTCATTACTTTTTTCTACGGGAATCCACAATCAACAGCTTTGCTTGAATGGATTGAATGTGATTGGATTTTTTACTCCGTTTTTACAAGTGAAGACAAAGCTACAGACTACAGAGTGCAGTGATACACAAAAATCTAGAATCTGGAATCCATTTCGTCCTTTTCCCTTTAACTTTTGAGTTTTACATGTAACTTTTGACTTGTGAATTTTGAACAACTAAAAATTCTAGAAGATTTTTCTTGTCATTTTGATTTTAATTTTGTGGATGAGATGGTTTTTACATTAAAACTTGTGAGAGGGAGACTGCGACTTGAATTCCTCACGCTGGTTTTAATGATACTCTCCACGACCATTGGAATCATCAGCCTGTTTTTCATCATCCTTCCGAGTTTAGTCTACCGATGGTTCGTCGTCGCCCTCGCTAAATGTCTCCGTCCTGATTTGACCCACGTTTTGAACAGAGGGAATCAAATGTTTGCACTGGAGAATGTGACAGAGAGAGCAAAATCCAACATTGTCGTTCCCTTTGTACTGGACGGACAAATATCCGAGAAGCTGGAGCAACTTCGATATTGTTTTACAGCGAGAGTTCTGGACAAAAGCAAAAGCAACGTAAAGAATGGTGAAAAAACTGGAACGGGAAAATTGATCTATCCGGAATTGAGACAGTTTTGGACAAGTTTTATGGGCTATTTTTTCTGGAAAAATGAGCCGAATTTTGATATCAAAGCACACATTCGGATTTTTGACTACGAGTGGACAACAAACGACAACGACCGAGTCAAAATCCCTGAAGGGGAAAATTACACGGAAAAAGATGTACAACACGTGGCGACTCGCCTGCTAAGTGAACCGTGGAAAAAGGATTTTAGCCTTTGGGAACTTTTAGTTATTCCAAATTACCATGACAACAACAGATACAATGACAAGTACAATTATAATCACAGTGAGAGTGAAAATGAAAGAGAAAAAAGTGTTGTGATTGTGAGTCAAAAATTTGAAAACATGATAAAATTTGGAAATCATAATTAATTAAAAAAAAGGTCAAAAAATGTTTTTTTTAAACAAATTTTAATTGATTTCAATTTTTTTTAAATTTAGCTCCGATTTCACCACTCGATGGGTGATGGAATAGGCTGGTTAAAAATTTTCCTCTATGACCTTTTTCAATGTAAGGACGCCGAGCTTCCTCAAATGACTGGGAGGAAAAAATCAGCGTGGTGGAAAAATCTGGTTTTCCCGCTCAAATTTCAATATGACTTGGCTAAAAACACAGTGGAATCATTTGATACGACAAACCCCTCCAGAAATCCTTGGCACACTCCTGAAAAAAGGTCAAAAAAATACTACACGAGTATCTCACCCCCAATTTCCGTCCAGCGGATCAAGGACTTGAAAAACAAATTTGGCGTGAGCTACGCCGCTATTTTGATAACCGCCATTTCTGGCGGAATCCGCCGGGTCATGAAAGAGGCAGGACAAAATGTGCCCAAGAAGATTAAAACGGCCATGATCTTACCCTTGCCAAATCACCCAGGAAATATTTGCATCCATGCGTAAGTAAATTTTTTTCATCTGGTTAGTCTTGGTTCTTTATTCTTGATTTTTGCAATATTTTGACTGATTACGGATTTGTAAAAATTATTTGTCAATTTGTCAATTTTTACTTGTTTTTTTGTACAAAAAAAACAAGGACTGGGATAAACTTGCGTTGGCCGATTGGCACAGAAGATCCAATTTTGCGACTTGAAGAAGTTTGGCGGGAAATGAGATCAAAAAAATCCTCGCTATTTCCACTAGCCGCTTATTTCAATATTATACTTGGGCGTGTTTTGCCAAATTTTATTGTGAGAATGTTGCACAATAAAGTTACGACGACGATGGGCGCTTCTCTTTTTCCCGGGCCTGAAATTTCTCCAATTTTCGAGGGACACGCCGTTTTGGACTCATTTTTCTTCCTGGGTCATCTTCCGGGTCAACTTGGTAAGTCAATTTGTAGTTGATATTGTTGGCTCTTCTTTACAAAAACTACCAAAAATATAATACCCAAAATCCACAGTCCTCAGTTTTGTTTCTATTTTAAATTTATGCAGGTGCTGGAGTCACTTCAATGGCGATGAATGGAAACCAAAGGATCGCAGTAACAGTGGATCAAAATTTATTTCCCTCACAAGAACAATTCGAACCACTTGGCGGATTTATCGAACAAGAAATCCTGGCTCTGGACTACATTTCAGCCAAATCCTTCCGAGACAGAAATTTGACTGAGCATGAACAAAATATCGAAATCGATATTGTGTAATTTATATGAATTTTATGGTTTTTGTTTGTGTCTTGAGTCTTGAGTGTTGAGTATTTATGAAAAGTGAAACAATAAAGGTGCAATTTTATATTTTTATTCGACTTTGAATTTTGAATCATGGTTTTTTATTTATTCTTCAGTAGCTAATTTTTTTTCGTTTTTCAAGTTATTTTCTTTGCATTTGAAATTTCTGTCACATTGGATTGAATTATATTGAATTAAATCTACCAGCATTTGGCTCATAGAAAGAGTGACTGCTGATTTTGATGTTTTTTAGCCCACATTTATGGGCTTCGCCCTTTGCTTAATTATTAAAGTATGGGGCAAGGGGGCAAAAGTTAGGCCCATTGTTGTATTCATGCTCGGTTTGGGCTCCTGAGGGTTCCAAGTGATTGTGAATTCTTGGAAAATCCGGGTGATGAACATGAAAAGCTCGTCATAGGCCAAAGCGACACCTGTGGATAAAAAACCATAATTTAAGTAAAATTTTAACCGGTTACCATGGAAACCATTTTTATTATTTTATTTTATTTCACTCCAAGTACCTGGGCACATTCGCTTTCCGATTCCAAAAGGATTAAATGCCTCATATTTGACCAGGGTCATTTCATCCTCACTTAAAAATCGCTCTGGGCGGTAAATCTGCGGATCGCCCCATGTTTTCTCACAGTGATGAATCATGAAAAAATTACCAATCACATAAGTGTCCTAAAAAAGGATTCAAAGAGGATTTGACTTGAGACTTGAGATACCAAAAATATCGTGATGATTTGAAATCGTGATAAAAATGGAAAAAATGCTAGTCTTTGATATTTGATATTTCATCTTTATTTACTTTTGGTACTTTAAATTCTCCAAAAGTGGCCTCTTGAGTTGTAGCATGCGGAAGAGCAAATGGAAGATTTGAGGATTTTCTCAGTGTCTCATTTATTACAGCTTCCGTGTATTTCATCCTTTAAAGAACAGAACAAAAAGAACAAATTACTCATCGCATTTTGCATTCATTTAAATTAGAAATTAAAATCTAGAATCTAGAATCTAGAATCAAGAATCCCGCCTTTTAATTTAAAAATGTACCTGGATCTATCTGAAAGAGATGGCGCTCGGTGTTCGAGAACTAGATCAATTTCCCTCTGCAACTTTTTTTGTTTCTCAGGGTGAAGGGCGAGATAAAGAAGCGCCCAGGCAAGAGTAGTTCCAACCGTTTCGGAACCCGCTGTAGTTCAAAATTCAAAATTCAAAGTTGGCATTAAAATCAACAAGCAATAATCGCCATGATATTTTTGTAAAAATATTTTGTAAAATGACTCACCTAGAAAAAGATCTCGAATGGTTGCTTTCAAATTTTCATCTGCAAACAAATCCAAACCGAATCAAAATTTACCGCCTTTTTATGTTGTTGCACCCGTTTTGATGTAGAGTTGATAAATTTAAAACTCACAGCCAAGCTGCCCATAAAAAGGAGAGTTGACATCCTTGGTTGACTCAATTTTTTGGAGGAATGCCTCTGTAAAATCATCATGCTGTCCACTAGATGTCGCTTTCGATGACTCAAGGCGAGTTTCAACAAAATCCGAGGTAAATTTCAAAAACTGCTGGTTAAATAATGGAAATGGAGTTTTTACTCCCAACAACTGAAAAATCCAATTGAAAAATCCGGGGTGCGTGCTGACCAGAAGACTTTGGGCCCACGAGAGATTTACCCTTTGTAAAAAAAACAAAATACAAAATACAAAAACCAATAAAATTTTTAATCAACTACGTAAAATAAAAACCAGTTCTTGTGTTTTGTGTTTCCAATACTTTTCAAGAGAGTGCATGAGTTGTTGAGCTTGTGGATCTCCAAACGGAAGCGTTTGACCAGACACCAATTTCCACACAATGTTGAAAGCAAGGATGTCGAAAAAATGCTGGGTTGACACGGGCTGATTCAGTTTTGAACCGAGGATTTTGATACACTCATCCACTAAAGAAAACAAATAAAAATAATATTTTTTTAAAAATTCCCGCCAATTTTTAAATGGATAAAAAATTATTCTCCGCTTTTTCTGCTGAATTGAAGGATGAAAAATAAAGAATCAGATTACCTTGCTCGGCAATGACAGGTTCCAAGGATTTTTGACCGACCCCAAAACCTTTGAGCTGTGACATGGTAAATCTCCGAAGCTCTTTCCAAGTCTCACCCGAAGTTGTCACGATTCCTGATAACATGTAAAACAAACAAGCATGAAAATACCACTAGGAAAATGGTTAAATTGTAAATTGGCCCGTATTTTACCTCTGGTTTTTCTATCTGGAAACATTTGGAGGTGACCTGTGGGTGGTCGTCCCAAAAAGGCGGGATTGTTGAAGGCGCTTTTTAGTAGCTCAAAGTCATTTATAAAAACCAATCTATTTAATTTACACAATTAAAATCATACAAAGATTTTAAATTACTCCTGCTTAGTTCAAAATTTAAACACACATTTTGAAATTTTTACAGCGCCGTTTTGAAAAATTAATTATTGGGACAAAATTTCAATATCAATCTCAAAATTGCAAAATTTCGTACCTGAGAAGACTGTTTGAAAATCCAGTGATTTTTCCAAATTGCCTTTGAAAAAGTTCAAGGGTGGAAGTAGACTCGACATGTTTGAGTTGAAGAAAGGGGAAAAGTTTCCCAACAAATCCAAAAATAGTTTGTGGACCTGTAATTTTTTTCACAACAGTCTAAATTCCAATATTCCAATTCTCAAAATTATGTCTTTTTAAATTATGTCAAAAAATTACCATTTGACAAAATACGTTACCTGCTGGAAAATGCTTAGGTGTGAAATTTCTTGAAAACCACCAAAAGAAAAAGGTGAATGCCGTAATCATGACTACTAAATCCAGTGTCATTCCTTTTCCAAACCCAAATCCAAATCCAACTCCAGATGAAGACACAATGCCGAATCTGGTCATGTACATTCTGTCTTTTCGTTCAACTTCCATTTTAAATTTTAATCCTGTCCAGAGTCCAGAGAAAATACACGTGTTTTCTATTTCTGTTTCCTATTTGTGATTTGTGATTTGTTGACAATGTCAATGACCACAAAAGTAAAATGTCAAATGAGCAAATCAAATAAAATTGTCCGGCTCCAGTCGCCCTTATAATTTTTTTGGTTATATTTCAATTTCTCAAGTTGCAGTTGGTTAAAAATTTGTGTAGAATGTAGAATCTATCTGCAACTCCACTTATGGTTTATGGTGCAAAATTAGCCATGTGTAATTGTGGATAATGTATCACTCTCACGGGGTGCTGATAAAGGGAATGGTGAGAGTCTCAAGAATGGAATTCAGATTTGGTTGAACTTGAGCTTGAGCTGCGCCTGCGGCCATGGGTTCAAATTTCAAATGTAGAATGTAGAAGAAAAAAAAGTTGATGGATATTGCACATTGCACACTGCACACGTGAGGAAATGGAAACTTGTGGAAGGCAAAAGCCAAATGATGTGGATGCGTTATGCGTAATGTGTAATGTAATGTGTAAATAATGTAAAATCCAAGGTTCATATGAATTGTTATTTTGGATTTTGGACGATGCACAAAACTTGTTACGTGCTGGGTGCTGGCGATTGTCGGTTGCTTTGCTACTACTGTAAAATGTCCAAGTTACCGGTGTGTAATTAGTAATTAGAGCAAATTACCTGTTTTTTCTCTCTCTTTTCAAGCTCATGCTCATTTCATATTTCATGTTTCATTACTCTAGATTCTAGATTCTAGATTCTAGACTCTAGACTCGAGACTCCAGATTAAACAAATATTGAAGCTTATACTACAAATTCAATCCATGTGCCATGCACATGTATTGTGAACTACGTATCAAATATCAAACCACAAGAGCGGAATTTGCATGTATAAAAAATCTTAGACACCTCGTGGATTTTTCCTCCCTTTTGTCGTTTGTGGCATCAAGATTGAGGAATCTTTGGGTGAGAAATCTGAGTAAATCGGATGGGAAGAAAACAAGCAGTAAAACACTGGTTTTGTTTATCTAGAATCTAGAATCTACGTTGAAGATAGAATCACAAAAAAAAACAACTTTTTTGCCTGTGACTTAATTGAAAAATGAGAGCAGTAAAATGAAATCTGAAATGGTGAGGAAAATGTCAATACTTGTTGTAGATTTGAGATTGAGTGGATTGGATTGGGAGCGATCAAGTGGAGAGTTGAAAGGTGTGAACTTGTTGAACATTCAATATTGAACTGCGTCCATTTCTCAAAGTGGTAAAAATGATGGGTAGTGGATAATGAATTATGAATCATGGATAAAAATACTCTTTTGCTGGTCATTGATCATGAAAATTCTAATTAAAGTTCTGTGGACTGTCAAAATAAAAAATAAGAATCGAGATAGGGAAGGAAAATTAAATAAAATACTTTATAGGTACATACACCTTCTCCACTTTACATTGTTCCACTCCGGTACAATCCAGCTCCAAATCCAAATCCGGATCCAATCCAGACAAATTTCTCCAGAGTTGCAAGTTGTTAACCGCCCCCTGTTCTGTTTGTCGAGTATTTTGAAATACAATAAATTAAATATCAATCAGCGCTCATCGGTCATCGGTCATCGGTCATCAGTCAAGTAGCAAAAATTAGAGGAAGTAAAAGCAAAGGAAAATGTTCTCTCAT
Source organism: Sminthurinus aureus (assembly GCA_034698265.1). Taxonomy (NCBI): domain Eukaryota; kingdom Metazoa; phylum Arthropoda; class Collembola; order Symphypleona; family Katiannidae; genus Sminthurinus; species Sminthurinus aureus. Next base: position 20,838 of record JAQGBH010002657.1, read on the forward strand.
CTGTTGTCTTGTGTTGTCTTGTGGGCTGGAGATTTGGAGTTTGGCGTTTGGAGTTGGGAGTCTGATCAACCTGCTGATCTTGGGACTTGAGACTTGAAAGTTGAACATATTGGAACCAGAACCAAAGCCAAAACTATAAGCGAGAGAGACAAGTAAAGCAGCTAAATGGATTTGGTATTAGAATTCATTTTAGTGTGCACATCAACATCAAGAATCAAGACATTTTCTGCTACACACACAACACAACACAACACAACAGAACACAAGGGAAAATGCAACAGACATGCACAACCCGTATCGAAAACTATTTTAAATAAAAAATATAATAGATAAATAAAAAAAATAGAAACAAATGAATCGAAGAATCGGCTCAAGAGAGAGTGATGAAAAATAAGACTGGATTAGGAATAGGAGTACGCACAAAGGAATGGAATGGTAAATTCAAAAGAAAACTTGGACGGGGAATGTACGAGACAAAAAGCTCCCCTCGCCAGAACATTGAACATTGGGGGCGCTGGAATGGAATCGACTGAGAAAAGAGAAGCTTCGAGTGGAGTACATTGGCCGTGCAGCAGACTAGAAAAAAGTAAAATGTGCCACAAACCTCTCTCGGATCTTTTCCAGTAGCATGTCCAATTTTTTCTCGTCCTTTCAAGGCAAAAAAACGTGAATTGAAAGCTGAAAGGAACATGAACATGTTTATAATGTGTACATGTTTTAACATGGTCAATTGTCAAGTTGTATTGACGCTGAGCTGGTGGTTAAATGTAAAAATATGAAATGGAAAAGGAGAAGGTGCAAAGCTCAGATCTCAAAATTCAAAGCAAAGCGGAAAGCAGAGTTGTAAAATATCCAATAATTATAAATTAATTTTCTCATTTTATTTTTTACGATTATGACGATTGTAAAACTTGTATTATGGATGAAATTGAACATATTGTTGCGTAGATGTGTAGAATGTAGAATATCTATCGAAACTAGAATCTTGAAGCTCGAAGCGTCAGAGCCGAGTCATGAAATTTACTTTTAACTCTGTTCCCTTGAAACATTTTACGACATGGTACATCGTCAGTCCCCTGTCCAAGTTTTGTTTCTTGTTTGTCGCATCTGCATTTCATCTGCACGAGGAGCGCCGTTAAAAGTGCATTTTGTTGCTTGTCGTTTGTTCCTTATTCTTTATTCTTTATTCGCCATTGGACTGACAATCATCCACGTCAAGCGTCAAGTAAAACGCCCTTACATTTTACATGTACACAAACTGAGACTCAAATCCAAATCCAAAGTCAAACTACAAACTACAGACTACAGTAGAAATTTACGACTGAGCATTTAAAAAACAAGGAAAAAACGGGAGTGAAACTGAAATTTTAAAATGAAACTGAATCTCAACACACAGAACAAGAAGAATGAGCAAATTGCTCAAATTGCTCAAAACCAGTTGAATTCAAAAGCAGAAACAGGAATAAAAGAGGAAGAAAATGGCGGAAAGAAATGGAGAAATTTGTGTTTCATCCTCAAGTTTGTGTTGCAAATTCTGGGTGAATTGTTGAGCGTGGCGTGGCTTGTCCTCTTATCGAGCTCTATGTTGTACTTTATCATCTATGTGATTTCCTCGTACTACTGCCGACATTTTGGACAGTTCAAGTCGGACTTGAACAACCACAACAACAAGAATGATACAACATTGACAACGGCAATGACAACAGGTTCAAGTTCAAGAGAAGGAATATTCAACGGCAATTCCACAGCTTCCTCTTCCTGTTCTCATGACGACATTACAAATGTTCTTTATGTGGGGAAATTTAGTGTATTTGTCATCATTCTTTGTGTCATCGGAAGTGGAGCTTTTGTCTGTGCCATTCCACAAATTTGGAGGAGGATAAAAAATCTCGTGAATTGGGCTCTTTATCAAGGTTATTCAAATTTCAAATTTCAAAGGGAATGTAAAATGTACACATGTGTAAACAGGATACAAATTTGAAGTCTATGAGCATGTCATCTGACATCAATTTTTATTCCTCTGAAATTAAAATTTGTCTATTTTTTTCTTGCTTTCAGAACTGCCTGACGCAACTCTTGATGCTGATGTTAATGTTGATGCTGAGAAGTTTGAAGACGAGGAACAAGACGGAGAAGACGAAGAAAGGAAGGAAAATCAAGACAAAATTTACATTGCATATCCATCACAAATCCTTTTTATGTAAATAAAACACATTTCTTGTGTTTTGAATTTTGAATGTAGAAACTAGGAATAAATAAACTGTATATGCTTTTAATTTTTAATACACACAGAAAATAAAACGATGGATTTTTAAATGAGTTTAAATAAACTGCTCAAAGTAACAAATACTTTCTGCTATTTATTTTTACAAAAACATTATTGTGCTTACAAATTCTCAGACAAAAAATTATTGTGCTTACAAATTCTCAGACAAAAAATTATTGTGCTTACA